>JABEVS010000018.1:159427-331704 GCA_018290735.1 Coelastrella sp. MACC-549 | reverse complement strand
GTCCGTGCCATTGGTAGGGGGGGGGCCGGGGGGGGGTGAGGGAGAAGTGCGTGGGGGACACCCGGAGTGGGTGTGGCGGGGGGGGGGGGGGGGGTGTGGGCCCCGGCGCCGGGTCCATTCCCCGGTGTTTTAAAACACTCAAGAGGGTGTAAAAGGAACACCTTCCCCCCTCCAAATAGTGGTAAAGAGGCACCCCCCCCCCCCCCCCCCAGGCTCAGGGAGGTGTGTGTCATTTTAGCTAGCTGTTTGTGTGATGCTTGTGCACATGGATGATGCTGGTGCACATGGATGATGCTGGTGCACATGGATGATGCTGGTGCACATGGATGGGTTTGAGGTGGTCAGGGGCACAGGACATCATACAGGGAAGCCGCACCTCACAGGAAATATTGTGACAGACATGAAAGGGACTGGTGCTCTTGTTTTGCGAGTCTCTCCGCACAACAACAAGAAGAACTGACAGATACAGGTGCCTGCATCGTGCGGCAAACAAGCCACACTGCAGGGCATCATTGTATGTGATGCAGTAACACTGTTGAATGTGCCCTCTATGACTTTAGTGAGCCTTCAGCTAGCACTGCAGTTTGTTGCTGAACTTTGCGGCTGTTAGTGTGTTGCTGCTGCTTCTTGGGCCAGGCGCTGGCCTTCTTGTTCCAGCATAATTATTGAGCCCCATGCAGAATTCTTTGAAGAGTCTGTTCGAAGAGTCTGGCATATCTGACATTGTTCATTGTCAATCAGGCTGATCATCCCCTAATATGCCCGGTTGTTTTGGTAGCACAGCAGCTAACATTGTGATGTCTGACAATTCAATTGGCATTCTTTGGCTCTCGCTGTCTGTTGTATCAGCGGTGGATCCCGGATCCAGTGTGTCTTCAGAGCAGGCATGCGCAGCATGCTGTCTGAGGCTTGCAGGCATGCGGCAGCTGCCATCAAATTTCCGCAGCGGGCACTTTTCGACGCTCCTGTCCAACACATGCACACAAGATTCTCACAGCACCTTGAGACCATGGTTGGCCAGTTGGATGCCATTGGCGGCCACAATGATATCTTTCACCCTGGCAGAAGCTGATCCGGAAGGCAGAACCTGCAAAAGTGAATGAGCCCATGCAACATGTTGATGCATTGGCAGATGAGGTGACATGCGAAGGGGCCGCTAGGGATGATGCTCCATGCTGCTGAAGCCGATTCTCCGTCCAAGAACATTCGCCAGTTCCCTCTGGGTATTTGCCATTGCTGAGCAGTGCGGCAGCCAGGAGCCTTTTCTGGCAGCACTGCCACTTGCAAGCGCATTGACGCATGAGGATGTACGGATTGTACCAATTGCACTATGGTCAGAAGCAGTTGCTGGCAACTCCTCTTGCTCTTGCGCGTCCCATTCTTAGGGTAGTTGCCACCTCGATGCTGTTGAAGCCAAGGTTGCAATGGCAAAGTTGCAAGTCGTGTTAGGCTCCTCCCATAATGAGGGTTTGACACCCCTTCCCCTTTGCTCCTGTCGTCCGCTAACATTGCGATGGGACAGCTGCCAGCAAGCTGCAGCATTGCAGCTGTAGCTGTGGATTCTCTGGCTTTTATATGCAACGCATCTTATTCATTGACCATCTGTCTACCCACTAGCAGCTAGATATCTGATCCAAGCTTGCTTCGACGATGCAAACTGTATCTTTAGAAGAGCAAGATATTAAGACCGGCGCCGAGCGACAAGCAACAGCTTACGTAGGCTACGATGCAGATGGGCATGCACAGAAATACTTGAAAAATGATTGCAGTGTATGGCAGATGCACATGCCTTACAATGGTGATACATCCACATGATGGCCCAAACGTAGCAGACCCTAATCCCGAGACAACACGTGTCGCTGCTGTGATTGTTGGTTTCCTTGATCCTGTGGCGCACTGGGCCGAAGATGTGATCAGGCATGCCATGATTTGCGCAGAGCAGTGTCCTAGGCCCTGCTAAATGCCAACACCCCAAACGACGACCCCTGAGCTTCGCAGCATCCACACCATCTGCTTTAGCGGCACCTCAGCCGCTAAACTGGCACAATCTCCTACCCGATAACGGGACCAGTGCGTAGGTAACTGGTACCCGTTCAAGAGTCAGAGGCAAAATGCAGCCAAGGCAGCTTGTCGATCAACTGCAGCACCAAGCCAACGGCAGTCGTCCTAATGCTCCCTTTCGTGCACAGCATAGCTCGTCACTCATAACAACACATCATCATGCTTCAACCAGTCTGTGTGCCTCCCATGTGAGGCAGCGGGGTTTCGCAAGTGTGCCGCTAGGCAACCGAGTTAAGAGCAGCAGCAACCAGGCCAATCGCAACGAAAAGAAGGAAAGGGATGTTTCGTGTGCAGCACACTCAGCAATACCTCCAGCCAGAGGCCTGTATGACCCTAGTTTGGATAAGGACGCATGTGGTGTGGGCTTTGTTGCTCAGCTCAGCAAGGGAGCCTCCCGAGCTGTCGTGACGGATGCTCTGAAGATGCTTGCCAGGATGGCTCACCGTGGTGCTTGCGGATGCGAGGAAAATACAGGTAATGCGCACTTGCAAGTGAACAGGGTGTTCGTCACGTGCCGCAAATTTCGGCAGCAAACAGCGCAGTCTCACTGATGCTGCGTTACAATCGAACGCGATAGTACTCCGCATGTTGCGATCAGCGTAATCACGCCTGCGGTGGCCGCCTGTTGCAACCGCAGCAAGACCGTTGACAGCAAGGAAATCTACCCCGAAAGATCTTGACTCCATGAGTTGCATGTTGGCTTGAAGCCTGTATCCTGAAAGGCCCTCTTCTAATACAGCGTTTGCGTCGTTGCAACCCCTAAAAAAAAGAATCTTGAAGACCACTGCAAGGAAGCCGCATTGCCAGGTCACTTATACTGCACTACACCAGTAATGATGCATGGCTCCAATGGCCCTGCATAGCTCGCCACAATGCCCATCTATCTGAACTTTTGGTTGTGACTAGACACTGTTGCCAACCCAATACTGCCAAGCCAGTTGGATTATGCCTGCCTCAGCAAGCTGTGCTGTTTGCACCTGCCGCTGTATCTGTATTAGGCGATGGAGCTGGCATGCTGTGTGCCATGCCTGACAGTTTCTTCAGTTCCGTGCTGATGGATGAGCAGTCCTTCAGGCTGCCACCTCTGGGAGAGTATGCTGTTGGCATGGTAGGTGATGGGCAGCAGCAGCAGTTTAGTGCACAACTGCCTTTCATGTCAGCATCAGGCAGTAAGCCCACAACAGCAAAATGAGCTCTTTGCTGCAGCCAGCACTCAGACAGCATACAAGCCAGTGAAGGCTGCCATGCCTATATTATGGTTCTAATGCAGTCTGCAAGGGGCCTCTCTGTGCCGCTCCTTGCATGTTTAGTGCAGTCATTCTTAGAATTCTGTTCACTGTGACATAAGAAAGTACGTATCTGGCGTATGTGGTGTTTGGTAGGTATTTCTGCCCACAGACGACAATCAGCGTGCCACAGCAAAGTGTGTGATGGAGCGTGTAGCAGCCAAGCTTGGCCATGACAGCCTCACCTGGCGCACAGTTCCCACCAGCAACAAGTCCCTGGGCAAGAGTGCTGTGGCGGTTGAGCCACGTGTGGAGCAATGGTTCCTCAGCGCCAGGGGAGTCAGGGACAACTTGGACACAGAGCAGCAGGTATGAGCTCTTGTAGCCCAAACTTCGACATGCACAGCAGCGTGCAGTGGTGCTGGCAATAGGCAGCCGCTAAAATTCATCACCAGAATTCCACCTTTTGAGTGGGCGAATCGCCTGCTGCATATGACAGTGCATAATAGTATGATGAGCTCAAATGACTGTCACGGGCTTAGCAACTGACTGGCTGCACTGGTTACCTGGTAGTGAGTGGGAAAAAAAGCAGGCAACACCATTCACAAGTGTTTCATCAAGACCATCTGCATACGTGGCTCTGTGTGTCAGCAGTGTGCCATGCTTACTCTTCACTTGCTGCACCCTGTGCTTGCAGTTATTCATCCTGCGTAAGTTCATTGAGCATGAGCTGGGCGTGATGGGCCTCACAGAGGATGATGTCTACTTCTGCAGCTTGAGCAGTGCTACAGTTGTCTACAAGGGACAGCTGACACCAGAACAGGTGAGCAGCACACAACAGCTGCAATCGTGCTCCGGTACCCACAGGTTGAGTACCGTCTTGCACAGAGGTTGGCTACTGCATCTCAGAATCCTGCAGCGCCTGGCTCCATTTGTTGCCTGGAAGGGCTATCAAGAACAGCAGCGGTTGTCTTCAGCAAAGCGTCAGACCCTGCTGGGTGTTGACTTTATTACATCACAGGTGCCCAAGTACTACACAGACCTTCAGCGCCCAGACTTCAGGTCATACATGGCGCTGGTCCATTCTCGTTTCAGCACCAACACCTTCCCCTCCTGGGGCCGTGCTCAACCCATGAGGCTGCTGGGCCACAACGGAGAAATCAACACACTGCGCGGCAACAGGAACTGGATGACGGCTCGTGAGGGGGTGATGGCATGCGAGGCGCTGGGCCTCACAAAGCAGGAGCTGGAAAAGGTGAATAATGCAGCAGAGAGCAGGGACAAGGGCGTTGACCATGACTGCAGGCAGCCATGTTGCTGCAGTCTTTTGCACTTGCACTGGGGCAGTAGGGAAAAGCAGCTCAGCGTGTAAGTCAATCAGCAGTGTTGCTGTTCCAGTGTGGGCAACCTGTCAGGGAGGGGCGAGCATTTCTGTTCCTGGTTGTGTGTGCTGCAGCTTGAGCCCATTGTGCCTGAGTGGCAGTCAGACTCTGGCGCCTTTGACGGCCTTCTGGAGCTTCTGACACGGTGCGGGCGTGACATCCCAGAAGTGATGATGATGCTCATCCCAGAAGCTTGGCAGAATGATGCACTCATGGCACAGGTTGGTGCGCCTGAAACAGCTGATAGCTGCTGTCCACAAGCCAACTTACTCTCTTGGCCTATTGGTGCAAGCTGGCACAGCCATCTTGAAGCTCGCCAGTGTAGCAGTTGAGTAGGTTATTTTGCCGGCTCTGTGGCAGGATCTGTTCAGGCACAGCATATGCAGCAGGTGCAATGGCTGTGACCGCTGAGGGGCTTGTTGACACTCTTGCCTGCACTGGATTGCTGGACATCCAGCAAAGCCCATCACATCATGCGTGGCATGCAGACGTCTTCTCACTGTTGGGCTGCAGGAGAAGAAAGACTTCTACCACTTCCACTCTGCCATCATGGAGCCCTGGGATGGTCCTGCACTGGTCACATTTACTGATGGCAGGTACCTGGGAGCCACACTGGACAGAAACGGACTCAGGCCAGGCCGCTACTACATCACGCACTCAGGTAGAAGCTGCAGGGCTGTGCGCACGCAAGGCTAGGCTGTTGATTGTCTCAAATGCATACATATGGCAACGACTTGATTGTCAACGGCTGTACTCAGTCCACTGCTTACAGGATATCTTGATCATCAGGGTAGGGCTTCCCGACATAAGTGGTTAGCTTTGGGGTTTTTTTGTTGTTTAGCTTTCAATGGGAACTGTTAATCTGAGATTTGTCACAATCGCTTTACTTGTTACTGCTGTTGATGCTGACAGGTCGTGTGATCATGGCCAGTGAGGTTGGGGTTGTTGATGTGGCTGCTGAAGATGTGGCACGCAAGGGGCGCCTGATGCCCGGCAACATCTTCCTGCTGGACTTTGATGAACACAGGGTGGTAGAGGATAAGGAGGTCTGTGAGCATAACGACATCATGCAACCCACTGCTTTTGATCTAAGGACAATGCACTATCTCAGCAACAAGAATGTGCATAGTCTTTGAGCTGCCATACAGGAGTGCAGCGGCATGCAGCCCTGTGTGACACCCCAGCTCTTGCTCCATCTGTACACTGGCAGGTGTACGTTCTCACATCAGTATCCTGCTGACATTCTGCTTGTAGCTGAAGGCCCGGTATGCCACCCGTCGCCCCTACAAGGAATGGTTGAAGATGAATGTTGCCTCACTTGCTGATGTGGTGCACACAGCCCCCAACGCCATGGCACCGCAGCTACTTGGAGTGCCTGCAGTATCAACTGTGAACCCACCCAGTGCATCTAATGGTGCAGCAGCTGCAGCTGCAAAGGTCAAGAGCAGGAGGGCCATGTCCGGCAACGGCAATGGCACTGTGATTGGCAGCAACGGCAAGCATGCCATGAAGGAAGAGGATGCTATCATCAGCATCCTGTCACCTCTGAAGGCCTTTGGGTGAGTGTTGGATAAGCGGACCTAGCACAGTTGTTCGTATAACTACTGCAGTTGAAGGGTCTGCTGTTCTTGCAGGTTTTATTGTGTGATGCTTGATGAATCCCTGCCCTTTGCTACTGCATTTGCTCCGTGGGCGTTTTACACTGCCTCACTCTACTGTTGTAGGTACACACGTGAGGCTCTTGAGCTGCTGATGCTTCCCATGGCTGCTTCTGGTGCTGAACCCCTGGGCAGCATGGGTAATGATGCTGCACTGGCGGCCATGAGCAACAGACCAAAGCAGCCCTTTGAGTACTTCAAGCAGCTGTTCGCACAGGTGGGTTGCCAGCTGGCAGATGCGGATTCTGATAATGACTGATGAGGCAGGTTTGGGTCATGCCTTGCATGACACAGAGCCCACTTCAATCATGCATTGCCGCTTCAAGACTGCCATGACAGTGAGCTAACCCTAGCCCTTGCCTCTTGCAGGTCACAAATCCCGCGATTGACCCCTTCCGCGAGGCAGTTGTGACATCACTCCGCTGCTTCATTGGTCCTGAGGGCGACATCACCACAGTTGCACCCCGCCATGCTCAGCGGCTGGACCTGCCACACCCCATTCTTACAATGAAGGAGTTGGCTGCAATGAAGATTATCAACATGAACAGGTGGAAGACAAAGGTATGTCCATTGGCACTGATGCTGAACCAGTGATCAAATGGTTAGCAGCAACATGGAGATGCCCTTCAATGTCACTGCAGAAGGTTGGTGATCAGTTACTGGTCAATCAGTCAGCAGCGGATCTGTTGCACCAGCCATGTTGTTTGCCTGTTGCATTTGCACGCACTCTGTCCTGTTGCGCTTTTCATGGTGCGTCACTTTATGCGTTTTCATCCATGCAGGTGATTGACATCACATTTGACAGAGCTGCTGGTCCAGAGGGTCTGCTACCAGCACTGCAGGAGGTGTGCAATCAGGCACAGGCGGCTGTGGAGCAGAAGTTTGCCTTCATTGTGCTCAGCGACAGGTAGGCTGTGCTGGTTGACTGCAAGTGTGTACAGTCAGCAGTCCATCTGCTCAGGGATGACTACATGGGTGCCCAGCAGCCTACCTGCTTTGTGTTTCATGCGTCATGCACCCGATGCACATGGATCACCTCCTGTGCAACCACCTGCTGAAGGTGTACCTCACCATGTGCATGAGGGGAGCCTGTGTGGACTAGGAGCAAATCGCTTGGTGAACACTCATGCTGTGGTGTGCTGTGGTGTGTGCAGGGCGTTTGGGCCCGGCCGCGTTGCCATTCCCTCCCTGCTGGCCACTGGTGCAGTCCACCACAGGCTCGTGGCACTCAAGATGAGGACACAAGCAGGACTGCTGGTGGAAACTGGGGAGGTGAGGCATGACTCCTCACTTGAAGCTGTGTGCACAAGGCCAACATGCATCAAGCTTTACTTTTGGGGTAAAATACAAGGAAAGCCTGCCAAGCCACTTCATTTGGCAGTAGCTCTTCTTGCAAGCATGTGGTTGCAATTGAAAATGGTACAGCTGGAATAGTGTTCCAAACTTGTCACTGCTGTTGGTTACATACAGGCCCGTGAGGTCCACCAGTTCTGCACGCTTGTTGGCTATGGAGCTGATGCAATATGCCCCTACCTGGCATATGAGGGCCTGTTTGCTCTGCATGAGACCGGCAAGCTGCCTGCTACACTGACAAGAGATGAGATCGTGGCAAAGTACATCAAGTAAGCAGGTTGAGAAGCAACTTCAGCAGCTGTGCTTGCAGCATGGTTGGCCAACATTTGGGGGCGCCGTTATCATTGTGGTCGTACCCCTCAACAGGGTGCATGGGCACGTCTTGTCAGTGCTGCGATTCTGTATGACCCACTTAGAATGCCTGTGTTGCCTGCTGCTGTATGCTGTGTTCGCAAACAGTCATATGCACTGATGCCGGTACCTGCTGTATGTGAACTGCACCACCAGGGCCATTGGCGTTGGCATCCTGAAGGTGATGGCAAAAATGGGGATCAGCACATTGGCCAGCTACAAGGGAGCTCAGATCTTTGAGGTGGGTGGTAGAACACCATCTGACAGCAGTGATGCCACTGATCGTCGTCTGATCTCAGCCAGAGCCTTTCCTGCAATTGCCCTTGCTGCATGCTTAGCGGTCGGTTATCAACACCATGATTACACCTAAAGCAAAGCATACAGCAACGGCTTTTGCAATCCTGGTCGAAGCAGCATGCCTGCATTTGCCATGGTCTCCCAAGGAGACCCCGGCTGAATCTCACAGGCGGCATATCATCAATGTATGGTGCCACCTTGACAGCGCAAAGTGTCAGGCAGCCAATAAACTTCATCCTGTCGCCTCCATTGCAGGCTCTGGGCCTCAGCAGTGAAGTAGTTGATTTGTGCTTCAAAGGGACAGCCAGCAGGATTGGCGGTGTTGGCTTCCAGCAGCTGGCGGCTGATGCCATATCCCTGCATGACGCCGCGTACAAGGTATGCTTGACTTACAGCAGGCCAGTCTGACACTCATGGCAGCAGAGTACGAGTTGCAGAATGGTTCAGGATGGGAAGCAGTCAATAAGGGGGATGCAGAGTTCAATTGTATATGTGTTATTCCTGTTGTTTGTTGTGTTTGTAGGGCAAGCCTTTCTCAGAGGATGCTGCTGAGGCTCACGCTGTTCCTCACCCTGGCAACTACCACTTCAGAGCTGATGCTGGAGCTGAGAAGCACTTGAACGACCCATCAGCAATTGCAGCTCTACAAGCAGCAGTGCAGGTCAGAAGCCAAGGGGCATGGAAAGCCAAAATGGCAGTGCTGTGGTGTTGTTTGCTCGCAGATTGCTTTCCAGCATCTGTATCTCAAACTGCATGTTGATGCTTATTGGCAGGCTGAAGCTGACATGTGTGTCCCTGTCATATTCTTTGCAGGAAAACAATGCCGACAAGTACTGGGAGTTCAGCAGGTTGAACCATGAGCTCAGCAAGGGAGTGACCCTGAGGGGCATGCTCAGGTTCAAGGAGAGCCAAACAGGTACAGGTTGTGGCTGATCAAGTCAATATCTGCTGATCAAGTCAACGTCTGCAGAGTACATGACAACAGTGTTCTGGGTCGAGGTACCTGCCTCAGCAGGATGAGGCATTCTGATGAAGACACCATGACCAAGCTGGCTGCAGTGAAGCACCTTTGCTGCAGAATGCGGACGAATGTGTGTGCATGTGTGTGCAAACGTCAGAGGTGCATATGGCTAATCCCGCTTTGTTTCATCTGCAGGAGCTATCCCGGTTGAGGAGGTTGAGCCTGCTGCTTCCATTGTGAAGCGCTTTGTGACGGGTGCCATGAGCTACGGCAGTATCAGTCTAGAAGCGCATACAACCCTGGCACTGGCCATGAACCTCATTGGAGGAAAGAGTAACAGCGGAGAAGGTGATGCACTGCATGAAGTTAGCTCTTGCCACTCAGAGCTGGAGCAGAGGCCTTGCTGAGGCATGGTGTACATGAAGCAACTCTTGCCTCATAAAAGTGCAGCACATACCTCATGCCACCAACAGTATCAGGTGCATCCAGGGCAGCATGACAATCCAGAGACATTGCGTGCTCCACCATAACACTCGGACAGCTGCCAGACTTCTCTAGTTAATTTCCTGACAGAAGGATTGCCTGAAAGAGGCAGCAGACAGAGATAAGGAGTGTGCATCTTCACCACTCAGCCCTCTGGTTGTGAACACACCTGTTCAGGCTGCTGCCTGATGCTCTGCCTCATTCAAGCATACATCCTGTCAGAAGCGTCGTGCTCATGCTGTTTAGTGCAGGTGGTGAGAATCCCAGGCGACTTGAGCCCCTTCCAGATGGCAGTCGCAATCCTCTGCGCAGTGCGATCAAGCAGATCGCCAGCGGACGCTTTGGTGTAAGCGCATACTACCTTACAAACGCTGATGAACTGCAGATCAAGATTGCACAGGTGGGCACATGCAGGTCATGTGACAAGTAACAACACATGACACATGGTGCACAACTGGCTGTGGTAAATACAGCCGAACACAATTACTCATTTTGTGCATATAGTTGTGGGACAGCCATCCATGATGGCTGTCATGAGGTTTTGCCTGATGTTGACTGCTGCAGGGAGCCAAGCCAGGAGAAGGTGGTGAGCTGCCTGGCAAGAAGGTTGCTGGTGACATTGCTGTGACCCGTAACAGCACTCCTGGTGTTGGCCTCATCAGTCCTCCTCCTCACCATGACATTTACTCCATTGAGGACCTGGCACAGCTCATCTATGACCTAAAAAGCAGTAATCCAGCTGCCAGGTAGGAGTCCTTCAGGGAGCTTGCAGACTGAGAAGTGTTGGCTTGCTCCTCCTAAAATGGGGTTCCCTGCTGCTGTGCACCCAAGTTAGCAGAATGTTCTTACTGTGTTGATTGAGCCTATGAATCTGCAGTCACCTCCAGCACTGCACAGAGCATTGTCCCTGTGCAGGGCTTCATGTAGCTGCAGTCATAGGCTTGAAACACAACTGCATATCAAGGGGCTATCTCAATGCTGTGCTCATGTTGCTGCTGCCCAGGGTGTCTGTGAAGCTTGTGTCAGAGAATGGTGTTGGTGTGGTTGCCAGTGGTGTGGTGAAGGGTCATGCTGACCATGTGCTGATCAGCGGACATGATGGGGGTACAGGTGAACCCCTGACCCAGCCTCATGACAGCTCCGGGCAGCTCCAGCATTGTAGGAGAACCCTTGGGGTTGGAAATGCTTTGTTTTTCAACATTCTGTTAAACCTATCTTGCATACTAGAAATGCAGCATACCCAGCGTCTGCTGCTGAAGCACGTGTCTATGTGCCGTTGGGGCTGCTGATGCAGCAGTTGCGTCGGCTGCATCCATCCAGCTTTGCAAGAGGCTCGTTTCTTGTTGTGACTTTTTTGTGCCTGCCCTGTCTCCTGTTCTTAGCTTCATCTTTTGCCCACCTCACCAACGGCAGCCTGCTTGGAGTATTATTCAGATGTGCAATTCCGTCCAAGTGGAACCAACACGTAGCGTGCATTGAAGGCTCTTGATGTATTGCAACTGGTCACGGTCATGCACAGGCATGTACCAGTGTCAGCAACAGTGATAATCCTGTTACTCCAGCAAGCATGATGGATGCAAAACTCAACCTGGGACCCTGCTGTGTGGACTTCTGCAGGTGCTGCCAAGTGGACGTCCATCAAGCATGCTGGCCTGCCCTGGGAGCTGGGGCTGGCAGAGACACACCAGACGTTAGTAGCCAATGACCTCAGAGGACGTACAGTGCTGCAGGTCAGTGCTGCACCTGGTGGTGCTTGGCCAAACAACTCAGCCTTGCAGCATACGCCACAGCACCCAGATGTTTCCCCTCAGTCCCCAACAATTGATGGGGACCATAGGCAGTAGACAGTCCTGTGTGTTGTTGTTGTGCTGCAGGCTGATGGTCAGATGCGCACCGGCCGTGACATTGCTGTAGCAGCCCTCCTTGGTGCTGAGGAGTTTGGCTTTGCCACTGCCCCTCTCATCACTCTGGGCTGCATCATGATGAGGAAGTGCCACACAAACACATGCCCAGTGGGAATCGCCACACAGGTGCGTTAGTGTGTCTCTTTGGGTGACTTTTTTTCACTCATCTGGATGGCCTTGCTAGCCACCTGCTACATCTTATGCTTCATTCACCCAGTCTTCTGCACCCTGCTCTGCAGTCAGCTGGGTGCTGTGGACTGGTCAGCATTGCACCAGCACTAGGCTGTAGAGTGGGACAGTGGCAGTGTTCTGCGTGTCGCACAGCCTTCCATGCTCTCTCTGTCTGCAGGACCCTGAGC
Organism: Coelastrella sp. MACC-549; assembly: GCA_018290735.1. Lineage (NCBI taxonomy): Eukaryota > Viridiplantae > Chlorophyta > Chlorophyceae > Sphaeropleales > Scenedesmaceae > Coelastrella > Coelastrella sp. MACC-549. The sequence goes on along the minus strand of JABEVS010000018.1, from coordinate 319,669 downwards.
TTCGTGCCAAGTTTGCTGGACAGCCTGAGCATGTGATCAACTTCTTCTTCATGGTGGCAGAGGAAATGAGGACGATCATGGCAAAGATGGGCTTCAGGTGAATGTTTTGCCAAGATTATCAGTATTACTTCCATCCTGTCAAATGCACGCCTGTGTATGCCATTAGCCCGATCCTCTAGAGACAGCTTTGCTCGCCTACCATTGCAAACGAGTCTCACTGGGTTTCTTGGAACCCCAAATGTGCTACATAATGTTGTGTACAATGTGCAGGACTGTTCGTGAGATGGTGGGTCGTGCTGACATGCTTGAGGCAGACCCTGATGTGTTTGCCAACAACCCCAAGCTGAGTGGCATTGACCTGGATAGATTGATCACACCAGCAGCTACACTCCGACCAGATGCAGCACAGGTATGGTGTACCCCATGGGAGAGGGGGCTTATGTTGGTAATGTAATCCTGACCGCACTGGTCTCTCATATGCTGCTTCTTTCCAGCGACATGTCATCAAGGTCTACCAGCATTGACACCAGTTGTGAACCACCTTCATTGGGCAAGCTGTTTCATTGTGCTGTGCATCAAACTATGTTATTGCAGGTGTGCATCCAGAAGCAGGACCACGGCCTGGAGGCCGGTCTTGATGTGTTCCTCATCCCCCATTGCAAGCCAGCACTGCCTGATGGGCCCGGTACATTGGAGCCTGAGCCAGTGTGAGTTTTTGGGTCATGTGGTGTCCATCCTGCTGCAGCATCGACACCAGTGGTACATTTTCAAGCAACTGGTACAAACCTGTGTATGATGAGTACAGCATTGCACCAGTCTGCAACACAAAAGCAGTTGATGCCATGCAGCTGGCCATGCATGCTTTGAGCTCTGTGTGCAGTCAGAGCATTCACAAGCCGCAGCCTGTTCTGAACTCCTGCTCCTCATCCTCTCCTTCCCCACCACACACAGGTACCTGGAGTTTGCTGTGATGAACACACACAGAGCCGTGGGCACCACGCTGAGTCATGAAGTCACCAAGAGGTTTGGGTCAGCTGGGCTCCCTGATGACACAATACACATCAAACTTACTGGCCATGCGGGACAGAGCCTGGGCGCCTGGTTGTGCAAGGGTATCACCATTGAACTAGAGGGAGATGCCAATGACTACGTGGGCAAGGTAATTTGAATATGCAAGGGTGTGGGGTGCACAGATCACCCACAACTGATGCTCTACTTGGTTGATCTTACAACTTGCTGCAGTATACTGTTCATTAAAGTGTGGCTGGTTCATTCACGTCATTGTTGGTTTGTGATGTGTGTCCTGCAGGGTCTGTCTGGCGGTGTACTTGCTGTGTACCCACCCAAGCACAGCACGTTCAAGCCAGGGGACAACATCATCATCGGCAACGTGGCGTTGTACGGCGGCATCAAGGGCGAGGCATACTTCAGGGGAAGAGCAGCAGAGAGGTTCTGTGTCAGGAACTCAGGTGTGTGCTGGCAGCATTTGACAGGTTGCCTTGCTGCAGCCACAGCCCACATCATCAGCACTGGCGACTGCGCTGTCAGCACGTGGAATTGGGAGCTTTGCTTATCAACAGCTTTGCAGGCATCGGACGGCCGCCAGGTTCTCAGCAAGTCGATTGAAGAAACTCAGCTCGTTGCTCCCCGCTCCATGACCTGGCACCTGGTTCACAGTGGGCGTTTGCACATGTTGACTGCCAGGTGTGAGGGCTGTTGTTGAGGGCTGTGGTGACCATGGCTGTGAGTACATGACAGGTGGTGTGGCGGTCATCCTGGGTCCAACTGGCAAGAACTTTGGTGCCGGTATGAGTGGAGGGCTTGCTTACGTCTATGACCCAGACAGCACTCTGAAGGCTCTGTGCAATGCTGATGTCCAGGTGCGCTTGTTCGTGATTGTTTGACTGGGTCAATGAGTGACCACAACCACGCTGCTTTCAAACCTTATGTCCCCAAATCCCGCAGGCACGAACAAGGTGTGATAGCACGAGCTCCCTCATACTGTGAGATGTTCTGCGCAAGTCTGTGCGAGGTTAACCATCAGCCATGCCCTACTGCAGGGTGACTTGATGCCTGTTGAGGAGTATGAGGATGTGAAGACACTGAAGTCTCTGGTGCAGCGTCACCTCAAGTTCACGGGCAGCGAGGTGGCAAGGCGCATACTGCTCAACTGGGACAGAGAGAGGCCAAACTTCAAAAAGGTCAGCCCCCAGCTCGGCATGGCAAGCAGCATGCACGGCACATGGCGGTGCAGTCTCTCGCCCTGCATGCTGCCGCAGCCAACATCTGTCAATACTGGCTTGTTCAGGGCAGTGGCTGATCTGCAGCAGCACACAACATGGCCTCCTCTTTGTGGTGCTGCGTCTTCTACCCTGGTGCTGCTTCTGCCACCCAGGTGTTCCCTCATGAGTATCAGCGTGCAATGGCTGAGGCAGCAGCTATCAAGAAGGCAGAGGAAGATCAGAAGGCGGCAATCAAGGCAGCAGGTCAGTGATACAGTATATTATTATTGACAGTGCATTCATCATGAGTGATGTCTCTCCTGTAAGCAGTGATATGGCAGTGTCTGCTGACAGGAGAAAAGCCAATCTGTAGGAGGCAGTTTGCCAGACATTGACAGCAGCAAATGAGTTCAGCAATGCAGCAGCAAGGTATAGTTGTTTTGACACCTTCCATGCAGGCCTTGAGGGTGTTGATGCTTTCGAGAAGTTGAAGCAGGAGGCTGCTAAGGCATCATTGGCTCACCCCCCAAAGGCACTGCAGCTGCCGCAGCCACAGATCCCTGATCCTGTTACTGCCAAGGCTGCTTTGGAGGTCACAGCGCGAGAGGGACTGCCAGTAACAGGTATGGAGGGGCTGTTGGCCGAGTAACAAATTGTCTTCCAACAACTTACTAAACCAGCAGCAGGTTCTCTGTACAGCAATGCAGCTTTGTCGCTTGCAGGGCACAAGGCGGTTGGGATAATCAACGGTCAGTGTGCTGAGGCCTGTGTGCTGGCACATCTCCTCCGCCATCGTTGTCTCTGCAACATTGCAGGTGTGAACGCTGATGCTTGGGAGGCTTTGAGGCCAAAGATTGTCCCTGAGACCAAGGCCAACAAGATGCGTGGCTTCCTGGAGTACAACCGCCAGCCCCTGGGCTACAGACCTGAAGCAGAGCGTTTGAAGGACTGGGGTGAAGTCATGGAGAATGCTCCTACTGCTGCTCGCGCTGACCAGCTGCACACACAGAGTGCTCGTTGTATGGAGTGCGGGACGCCCTTCTGCCACCAGATCAACAGCGGCTGTCCTCTAGGTGGGTCGGGGCGGCGGTTCAGCTTCATATTACCGTACAAGAAAGCATGGGCCTCTGTGCCGCTTGATTCACAATAGGCTTTGCCTCAGTGGTGTCGAGGACAGAAAAACTCAGACCCTTTCATCTGGTCATCTGCTTCATGCCACCCCCTGATGACTGCTTGGCACGCTTTTTGGTAGTAGTGATAGACAGGTTGCTTGCATGGCTGATTACCTGTTGTACAGGGAATAAGATTCCAGAGTTCAATGACCTGGTGCACAAGGGTCGCTGGCGTGAGGCGCTGGACAGGCTGCTGGAGACAAACAACTTCCCAGAGTTCACTGGAAGGGTCTGCCCAGCACCATGCGAGGTAAAGCAGCAAAGCCTGGAGATACTCTGTAACACATATGGCGGCCATGAGGCTTCTTGTGATAGATCATGCTTGGCCGACAATTCAACAGGCTCAGCCAGTCTGTGGCATGATGATCCAACATGAGCCTCACTGGGGTGTCCTGCGTGCCAGCCTGACAAGATGGTCCACATTAGATCAGCATGCCAGGGGATCAGCCAATTTGCTGCCTGCTGTTCCTGGCATGGTGTATGGGCTTGTATTGCTGATATGCTGCCTGTGTGTGTATGTGCTTGGCAGGGTGCTTGTGTTCTGGGCATCAACCAGGACCCTGTATCCATCAAGAGCATGGAGGCCACCATCATTGACAAGGCCTTTGAGGAGGGATGGATGCTGCCCAGACCTCCAAAGGTCCGTTGCACTGGACCCTGCTCAGTACGTAGTGAACATCTTGCGCCTCTAGAATGAAGTAAGAGGCTTGCCTAAACAGCCTGTGCGGTGGTATCAGCACACACAAACGCTCAGAAGTCTCGCATGCCGACCTGTGATGTGCTGTTGTGTTCGTTGTTGCTGTCAACAGGTGCGCACTGGCAGGCAGGTGTCCATTATTGGCAGTGGCCCAGCAGGCCTGGCAGCAGCAGATCAGCTGAACAAGATGGGGCATGAAGTCACTGTTTATGAGCGTGCCGATCGCATTGGCGGGCTGATGATGTATGGTGTGCCAAACATGAAGACCGATAAGATCGATGTGGTGCAGAGACGGGTGGATTTGATGGCTGCAGAAGGAGTCAAGTTTGTCACAGGTGAGTGCTTGCTGCATTGGTAGCTTTGCTTCAGTTCATGTTGTTTGTAGTGCAGTCTGGCAAGTGTCAGGGCAGTCAGATCCCGCCCTCTGGGTCTTTGCTCCAGCGGTACAGAAACATAATCAGGAATCTTGGTCCATCAACTTTCATCACTCCCTATGCCATGGCAGCTTCTCTGACATGACCTTGTGAGCCTCTGGACTTGACTTCTCCTGTCATAGGGGCTCACGTTGGAGTGAATGTGTCAGCAGAGCAGCTGATGTCCAACAGCGATGTGATGCTGCTGGCTGCTGGCGCCACACGTCCGCGTGACCTGCCAGTCGAGGGCCGTGAGCTGTTGGGTGTTCATTTTGCAATGGACTTCCTAGGAAGCAACACAAAGAGCCTGCTGGATAGCCAGCTCAAGGATGGGCAGTACGTCAGCGCTGCTGGCAAGAAGGTATGTGTGCATGGCTTCCTGTAAACCTATCTGTGAAACAGCTTAAAGCTGCCTCTAGCTGGTCGCGGCGTTGGCAGTGACTTGGAAGGTTCGCCCTTTGCTTGGAGTGGTTTTTTTGAGGCCAAGGTGAGGCTTCTGTGTGGAATACTGTGCAGGTGATTGTCATTGGTGGTGGTGACACTGGCACAGACTGCATTGCCACCAGCATCAGACACGGTGCCACAAGTGTGGTCAACTTGGAGCTCATGGACAGGCCACCAGCAAAGAGGGCTGCCAACAACCCGTGGCCACAGGTGAGGGCACGCAAGACAGCCGACTGCCAGCACTGCAGATCCAAACTCACAGATCCAACAACCTGACTCAAGATACTTCCAATGTGGCACATGTGCTTGTATGTTGCTTCTTGATGTATGTAGGAGCTGGGGTCTCATGATGTCTGCTGCGTGTGCTGTGGTGTGTGTGTGCTGCAGTGGCCCCGCATCTTCCGTGCTGATTATGGTCATGCAGAGGCCAAGTACCGTTTTGGTGCTGACCCGCGCGAGTACAATGTGATGACAAAGCGCTTCATCGGAGATGATGATGGCAAGCTGAAGGGCATCGAGATTGTCAATGTCAAGTGAGTCCTGTTGTACTATCGCCTGCTGTTGCTGCTGGGCATCCATGCAAGAATACGAGCACGGTTTACGGAGAACATGGGGCAGGATGCTTCATGCTGCCTGCTCTAATCATATGTTCAGCCAGCTTGCATATGGACTGGTTGCATGGCCCCAGTGGCAAGCCATGCTTCATGGCAGCCTGTGGCATATTGCTGATGTTGTTGTGTGCTTGTTTGTGTGCATAGACTAGAGAATGGTAAGATTGTTGAGAAGCCTGGCTCAGCCCGTGTGCTGGAGGCTGACATGGTGCTGCTGGCAATGGGCTTCCTGGGGCCCGAGGCCACACTGGCCAGTGCTCTGGGACTGGATCAGGATCAGCGCAGCAACTTCAAGGTGGGTCAGGCCGCTGATAGAATTGGCCGTGACATCAGAAGCAGATTATCTGCTGTGCATGGATTTGCAGCTTCAGGTGCTCTGTACCTGCAGTCAAGGTGTCTCTTGATATGATATATCTTGTACATCTTGTATAAAATGCTGCTCGGCCACGTTTGAGTCATGAGCAGATGGCCAACCCAATAAGGTTGGTATGAGGCCACCCGCGCTGTTGAAGCTGCCGCTGAGTGAGCGTGTGTGTCATTGCTACTGCTGTTGATGCTCCAGGCTGAGTGGGGGGAGTTTGCTACCAGCATCCCCGGTGTTTTTGCAGCCGGTGACTGCAGGAGAGGGCAGAGTCTTGTTGTTTGGGCAATCAGAGAAGGAAGAGATGCAGCAGCAGCAGTAGACAGGTCAGTGCCATGACTTGAACGTGCGCTGTGTAGCAGGATGATGATGTTGCAGATACTTTGTTTGTCATGCAACTGGAGCACCACACTGTTGGCTGCTTTGCACTAACTGAGCGATCTGACAACTTGTGGTATCAAACATGCACTGGTGACCTACCCTTCAGTTGCACTGGTGGTCCTGCAGGTACCTTGAGCAGCTGCCAACTGCAGCAGCGCCATCAACCGCAGTGCTGGGTGGCATCAAGTCTGTGTTGGACCTGCCTGGCTTGCTGACTGCTGACGGGGCTCCCATTACCAATGGCAACAGCATGGGCTGGGTTCCGCCACTGCCAACAGCTACTCAGACGGACAAAGACTTAGCTGCTGCAGGGAGGAACTGAGCCTCATGCAGTGCAATTGTTGGCATATGCATCAGAAGAGTGCCAGCACCCTATCTTACCAGCACTGTTTTGCGAAGGAGAATGAGACCTGTGATGGAGTGAGAGGTGCCAGAGGGGAAACCGTGGCAAGAAGTACAAGTACCGGCAAGGGAAGCCCCTCAGGCAAGGGCTGAGATGACTTCACAGTATGGGATCACTCAGCAACATGTCTTGGGAGGTGCGATGATGCCAGCACAATTTGTGCTTTGATCTGACTCAAGAATGATGCATTATTTTGCGTGCTCTGAATGCTGGTTGTGATTGTGGGGTTGCGTCTGATGATTGCTGGTGTTCTGGCCTGTATTGCAAAGGCATCAGTGTCTGCATTCTGGGGTGTTCATGTGTTTTTGATAGTACTTCATTCTGGGGTGTTCTTGTGTTTGTGATAATACTTGTATTTGTGTTGGGTTCTGATCTCCATCTGTATGTTGAGATGGCCTGCCTATTGCAGCAGGCGGCACAGAGAGGTGCCCCCTGCAGTGTAAGCCCTAAGCTGGTCATCAACAGGGTTGCATGTTGTTGACTGTTGTGTGGTTCTGCATTTCACATGTGTGACCTGGCATGCACTGGTCTAGCTGGCCCTGCAGTTGACAACCTTCAACAACAGGGCATGTGCAGCAAGTGGAGGTGGCAGATTCCCGTTGACACCTGCAGGAAGCATGAAGATGATGACAAATGCTCATCTGAAGGCTCTTTCTTTGCATGTGCACAGGGAGACAGCTGATGCATTGGTCATGGGCCTACCATGGCTCGAGTATAACATCTGGTAAGTGATGACATCCTGTGGACGTTGTGAATATTGGTATGTTTGACAATTCGTGTTGGTAGGTACCTTAGTTCCAGGGTTTGCCAAATCTAAGTGTTACACATGACACCAAGGAATATTGTTGTGTACTTCTACCATTACCTGTGTCCTTAATGTGTTGCTGGCCTTGGCCTTCCCCCCAGACCCAGTGGGCATGGAGGTGCATGCCAGACCCTCATACTGGTGGGAATAACTTGCTACTGTTGCCATGCCTGCATGCCTCTGGTGTTCTTACTGCACCAGGGACAGGTTGTGATGGTCTCAGACCTGAATGGACCCTTTATCTTTGCACCAACTTGCATTCACCTCATGCATGTGCCTCTGTGTGTCATTGTTCTGCTGTACCAAGAGAGTCGTTGAGTCGTGACCTGCACCTATGCATTTGTTGTTGTGAACAGTGTAGTATGAGCGCTGTAGCAGCAAGGAATGCTGCAGTGCATAATGGTTAAAGTGTGTGATGTTGTGATGCAGTTGAATGGTCAAGGTTGTGTATGGCATATTGGCGAGCATGTAACTCTCCGGTAGCTGCAACTGTTGTGAAAATTGCGGCCCACACATTGAGAGGTTTTATTTGGATGTTGCACATAGTGGAACTATGCTGTGTGAGTGGGCAACTACTGATAAGTCCTGCTAGAGATAGAGACCGTGCATGACGTTCTACTTGGGGCATGCATCCCATATGGGCCGACTGCTGAGTGCTCATGTGCCCAGCAGCAAGTTGCTGCGGTGATTGTCGTTATTTGTGCAGTTTGCGTGTCATTGACTGCGGCCATTCATGGTTGGCATGCCAAACCGCGCCAGGACCGCCTAGGCAGGCCTGCAAATGGTACACAATGGCCATGGCTGTGTTGTCAGCGCAGGGTGAACACTTGTACTACTGGTTGTTTGGTTGGGCCAACTGCTGTTCATGTTTGTAGCAGGCTGTCGCCTCCCCAGCAGCTGCTGCTTCGCGGTGTGACTGCAGCAATCATTACCTTCACAGTTTGCGTGTCTCTTTGAGGCAGTCTGCGTGGTTGACGTAAGCACCTTATTACACAAGGCAGTTCTTGACTGTTGGTATCAACACAATGGTGTCACCACCAGCAGCAGGACCAGCTGGTCCTGCAGAAAGGCAGGAAGGTTGACGTCAAGGTTACCCTTTAGAAAGGAAGCCCTGAAGCAAGGCCCTTGGGAGAAGCAGGACCTAGGGTGTCTTCAACTGTAAAACAACTTAGTTGTTGCCTCAGTATGTAAGGAAGGAAGATAGGTTCACCCTTTCTGGCTGCACAGCCCTTGGGCAAGTATTGGTGGCTCAGCCACACTGGCACGCCAAGAATAGCGCCCCCCCCCCCCCACTCCCCCCGGGATCATGGTCATGGCTCAGGGGCGCCTTCGGACGCCTGAATCCATCAAGGCCGCCGGCGCTAGCTAGCTCTGTATATAGAGCGCTTGCGCTGGCTTAAGGTATCACTGCCTGCTCCTTGACTAGTACTGCAAGCGGTACACAAGTGCCTTCTCCAGTAGCCTTAGCCTGTAGCATGGACAAGTATTGCGGAATCATAATCTTCATATATGCTTATCAGCATAGCTGCTCAGACTAAAACCAGTCGATGATGGGCAGCAGGACACCAAAAAGTATCATAGTAGACTGAAACAGTGTGGTCACGAGAAGAGCACCGCGCAAATGATTTGCAGGTGATGTCTGTATTTGGAAATTTCCTGTGACGCATCACCAGCCTGATGCACCCTGCCAGGGTCGCAGCAGCTGCAGCAATAATGCTGCATAAGCTAAGCTTTTGACAGCAAACTAGATGTGCCACATTTGATTTTTGAAGGTTTCGTTTGGCCGTCTGTAATCCACTGTTGGATCAACCGGTGTCCCTCTCAAATGAGCTTGACTGCAAGGTGACTTATCTAGACTAGAGGCAAAGGTGACCGTCAACCCGTACACAGGCTGTGTGCGTGTACTTACCATCATACTGGGCTGTGGCCTGCATGATCTCTGATACACTGTGTACGAGTTGACGCAGGGGTCAGCACTGGGGCCATATACAACATGCAGGCAACCATCAGGGGCTTGGTAGAAACTCAGCTGGCTGGCAACAACACCCTGCAGCAGCAGAAGCGGCGGCGGCAGCAGCAACCTTGGCATGTATATATTGATATTACAATACAATACAATACATCCTGAGGGGGTTACACCCTCCCCGGTCCTAGACCTGCGAGCCATCATTTAAGTCGCTCATGGGGCTTTGTAATTGTACCCAGTCTTGAATCAGGACGATGTCGGCAGCCGAAGCTACCCCCAAAGTTCCGTCAATTCCGGCAACTTGAGCAGGGTTCGAACCATATTCTATGCTATGCACAATACTTGTTCATGCAAGTACCTAGACTGCAGCCTTGTCACACAAGCCAGTTTCGTGGTGCCAATCCAACAGTATTTCTGATTGTTTGCAGAGAAGGGGTTGCACTTGAAAGTTCTGTGAAAGGCCGTCAGCACATCATTACTGAGTCATTAAATTCCTATGACACATGCATCACTGCCGCATTGAGCATGAGCATAGTATGCTGAATAAAAAATCAATTTACTGCTTTCACCACTGCAAAGGACTCACCTCAACTTGCTCAATAGTCTCCACCAAGTCCTGCACTGTACAACCCTCAGTGACATGCACTCTGCTGCAGCAGCTGCCATCCTGCCGTTTGACAACCACGCAGCTTGGCGTTACAACACTCCCAGTGCTGTCACAGTTGTGACAACTGCTGCAGTCTGCTGCTGCAGAGGTGCTCTTGGCTTCACCTGCCGCAGCTGCGCTTGGGTCTGAGGGGAAGGGTCTGGTTGTTAAGTGCCGTGTGGTGAGCAGGCCCATGATATTCCTGAGAGTGCTGCTGGCCTCAACCATTTCAGCCTGCTGCTGGCAGGGAGCAGTGCCGGGCTGACTGAGGTAAACACGCAATGGATCTGACAGCTGCCGCTGCATGTATACAACAACCTGTAGCCCAGAACAGGCACGTAGTCAGACATGAGGTCGTGCAATGTGGCTGAATCCAGCTTACTGTGCATTGGCTGGTTGGTGTGGGTGCGGCACAGGCAGGGAGCAGCAGTGTTTCATCTGCTGACAGGCACTACACAGTGTACACTCAATATCATCACTGGATGCAATTCATGCCTGTGACCCGTTGGCGGAAGCAGGCATGGTGTGCTCAAATGCAAGCAGCATTTGGTGCATACCTCATGGGCTAAGCTGTAAGTTTCCAGAGCCAAGTGCTCAAGCAGCAGTGCTGTGTCAGGGAACAGTTGTCGGCCAGCAAACATCAGCAGCTGCTGGTCAGCAGGAACACCTGCACAGGAAGCCTTGCAGTCAGCCAGTGCTCGATAGAAATCAACGGCAATTTACCTTGGTCATCAACAGCACTGAACAGCATTCTGCATATCAAGCTGGTCATGGCATCACTCCCGTACAAGGCCAACAGCGGGTCATCATCAGCTGACAATAACTGCATCTGCTGCTGTGCCACTCAAACTGGCATACCTTCTTTCCGAGTTATGTGGTGCTTCAAGTCTGATACTGTTGTATTCTCTGTGAGCATCTGGATGCATAAGCACAACAGCTATCACCTTTTTGTGAGTGGTATGGCTTGACAGCTGCTGTACAGGTGACTCATTGCAGCCCTGCCTACTCCGGCAAGAGCAAGCTCTTACCATGGAGTGGGAGCCCCCACCAGTACAGTTAATGATGACGCGCATGTCTGCTTCGCAAACGCTGAAGGCCTGGGCTGGCTTGCGGGCTTCTGCAGCAGTTTCAATTGAAGACTCTCCCTTTTGGTAGAAAGAATGTTGCAGGTTTACAGTAGCAGTTTATAACTGCCTGAGGCTGCCTGAAGCCTTCGGACAGGAAAGAAGAAGGAGGAAGAAAACGAGGGACTGCAGGTGTTTAGTGACAATGTTGTGAGTTGAGCGTGCAAAATATGATATAAACCACTTAGTCAGCCAGATTTCTTCGACCGTTTAGTATGTCTTCAACACCGCATGCGTGGCGCGCGTCGTGTACGGCCACAGGCGCGAGCTGGTGTTTCGTGCTGTAATTAAACAATCACATGCACGCGGCAGAGAGAAAAGGGATATAAAGCTTACACCACCACACATTTGGGTTCCGTGCAATGCACTGGCACCTTGTATGACCATGAGCCTCACAGCACCTCAGCCTGGCCATGGCCAGCTATAGCTAGCAAGGCTGGCCAGGCTGCCCATGGGCAAGGCTGCCTGGCTCTCTTATGATCGCGCTAATCAGCGCAAGCGACAGCGACCTCTCAGAAGCTCCAGGTTATATTCAGACTACAAATGCGTTGATGAGACATAACTAGATGTCATCGGGGTCCCGACCCCCATGAACCGTTCATAGTATGCGCTGGGCCAGCAACATAACACTAGGAAAACGCTGTGCCCAGGGGAAATAATCGTGTCAACTTGGCACTGTGTTATGACCACTGACTAGCTGACACCACTGCTGCTGGCAGCAATCACCATACATCAGCAGGAGGAGCCAATGCATCAGGCATGTCCCAGCATCAAACAGCAAATGTCACAACTCTGCCAGAAACTCGGAGTCAACTCAGATTCTGACGTCAGAAAATAGGTTGCTGATCGACCTGATTTGGTGGTGCCAGGTATTTTTCCTGTCACTGATCGTTCTGGAATAGAATGCTCCAGATATCTGCCAACTAGCAATTGAATTGCTTGGCTGGACATCCCGGATGGACGTTGCTGCCAGCAACACAGTGTGTCTTGGACAACCGTTGCCGGCAGGGCCTGCTGCAAATTACCACCAGGCTTGCACCCCAGGCATGTTGTTGCAGGCTTTCATGACTTCATGAGCCTCTTAGACCTCCAGCTTCGTGCAGCTGTAAGGCCGTGCCCAGTGGGATCCCCCGCACAGGAGAATGGTGGCACCAATCTTGCTGCCGCAGCCTGAGGCTGGCTTGAGGGCCTGAACACTACACGGAAACCCCCTTGTTGTCCTCAGGGGTCAATCGGGCCAAACCCCATGGTACCAAGATGCTCTACGAGTCAAAAACCCTTCTGGGCTTAGGCAACAAGCCCCGCCCCTTGGTGCCTTGACAGACTGCAGCGCTACCAAGCTTGGTACTACCAAGGGTGACCCTGCGTCAAAATTCTACCAACCCCTTGTGTGGCGCCATGGCAGAAATCGCGCCCCAAGTCAGGCTGCTTGCACACCCTTCGACACTGTGGCTACCTTGATGCTTCACCCATGGCAGCTGTATTCTTTGCTTTGCATGTATCTGTGCTGCGCTCAACTGTCATGGCGCCAATATGCCGCGCCAAAGTTGCTGTTTCCCAAATGCGTAACTCGTGCCAAACCTAAGGGTTAGCACAGTCTCTGTTACTAAGGGCTGTGCTTGAGAGAGTCATTTGGCCCTTAGCAGCCAAGGCACTACCAAGGTTCCAGTGATACTACTAAGGGCTCAGCTCAATCAACTGCTAAGCCCTTGGCAAAGGGTGTTCAGCCCTGGCAACGGGGCCCTTAGGTGACTAAGGGAGTTGCCCGGGTAGTGGAACAAATAACGTGACACAGTGTATTGCATACATGGGGTACCCCTTAGTGTATTGGTGTCACCCGGAGAATGGAGCAACGCCAGCGCTGTCTGCCTGGACGCATAGTTTTTTGAACTGATGCAACACCGGATACGGCAAACAGCATATTCGCATGGCAGGGGTGGCCGGCGCTTTTCCCGGCCCTTCACAACCATCCGGTGTAGCGCCAGCCTGTCTGATGCATGCCTCAAGACCAAAGTGCATCCGATCACGCCACAGCCTCTTCTTTCTGTTGATGCCACTACAGGCTTCATCATCAACGAGGCCAGCTTGAGCAAGGCAAGTTCACCATGCTGAACAGCAGCTGTTATGCACTAGCTGCGGCGAAGCTTTCTTGGATAGCTCATTGGCACCTCCTTGCAGGTACCAGAGCAATGGTGTGACCTGCTGAAAGGGATCTCGGCTGCCTACAAGGAAGCCTGTGGCCCCAATCTTGTTGGTGTCTATCTGAGGGGCTCCCTTCCCAAGGGTTTCTTCATCCCCACCGTCAGCGACGTGGACACATTCGCACTCGTACTGCATAGCAATGATGTATCGAATGTTACCATCAATCCAGGCACTGATGCCTATGCTCAAGGCACTGCAAGGGAGCCGCTTGGCTTACAGCAGCAGCAGGAGGTCGCAGCCAGGCTTGCAGGTGTATGGGCCCAGAAGTATCAGCATGCCCTCGCTTTCTCGAAGGTAGAACGATGAGCTCTATGCATGTCAGGCTGGTGTGTTCTGCGTCTGCATGATCACACGGCTTGTGTTCAACTAGCTTGAACATTTCAAAGGCATGCTGCACAGTCAGCCGCTGCGCCAGTGCATGTTGCAGGCTCAAGATCTCTTTGTACAACGTGACGCATAGGCTCAGCCACTCAACAGTGCTATCAACCTTTTTCTGTTGGGGCCTTACCTGTTGAAGTGCTGTGCCTGCAGGTAGAGGTGAGGGTGCTGCCTGTGGCACACAGCAGCCCAGCAGCAGCACAGCTACAACAGCACTTAGCAGCAGCACAGCAGCATTCGTACGCTGATAGCAATGGCAGCAGCAGTGTGAACGGTGGCAGGGACATCATGGCAGCATCATCGGTCAGGAGCCATGACAGCAACAGAGGTGATGTAGCACTGCTAACCCCTTCAATGGTTCCCAGCATTCCAGCTGCCTTTGAACTGAAAACTCAGTCAGTCTGTCTTGCTGGAGTTGATCTGCCTGCTCTGCTGCCAGCAGCAGCAGCACACCCACCAGCAGTACAGCTGCTGCCAGGGCTGGCAGAAGATGTGGCAGCAGCAAGAGATGAGGCAGCAGCAGCAGCACTCATGGGGGATATCAAGCGTCAAAGTGAGTGCCTCTGCTGCCGTGTGCAATGAGTAGTACCACAAACACTCCTGAACTTATTTGCTTGTCATGAGGGGTGCGTCAGCAACTACTGCTGCAGGTGGTTGTCATGCTGCGGAGCTGTTGGTCTTCTGCTTGAGAAATGACCTATACACCAGCAAACAAGAATGCCAACTGCAACAGCACCATGTCAGCTTTGAACAGCTGCATCAACAGCAGCAGACAGCTGCAGCAGCACTGCAGCCTGTATCCTTCATTCAGCTGGCCCTGCCATCACTGCAGCGTTGCTGGATGTCATGATATTCTGTTGCTGCTGCATCTGGAAATGTGTTATGCAGTAACTGCTGCCAAGTGGGCTCTGAAACGGCTCATGCGCTGTGCCTTTGAGCTGGTTCAGCCACAAGCAGGTGTTTGGACACGAGACCTGTACTGGTGCTGCCACTATGCCAGCCAGTACTTGCCAAGACTGCAGCAGCAGCTACAGCAAGCACTTGAACTTTATGTACAGCTACAGCAGCAGCAGCGGCAGCAGCGGCAGACCACCTGTGATCACCCTCAGCAGCAGGAAGGACTGCAGCGGGAGCTGGCAGCAGCATGGGAGCTGATTGACCTCCTGTCATCTCAGGTAGAGACTCAGTTTCTGAAGAACATGCTGAGAGAAGAGCCAGGCTGGCTCACCAAACACACTGCTGGTCCAGTGCCTACCAGCTCCAGCACAACAACACATGAGGGCACCAGCAGAGCAGAAGCCATGCTGGCAACTGATGGTCAGGAGCGGCGGCGGCAGCACCAGTATTGGCCCTGGTCAAAAATGCAGAAGAAGCTGCAGGAGTTGGCTGCCAGTGCTGGACTGGCAGCCCCTCCTGCTGCTGCTGTTGGTGCCATTGGCCAGCAGCCTCTTCAGTTGCTGGGTGCTGCACCACCTCAGGCTCAGATTCCCATCTGGGGTACGGCATCAGCTTACAGCTGGTCTGATGAAGCAGCTAGAGCAGCAGCGTGTCGGCACATACAGTCTGTGTTATACAGGCAGAGGCCTGGTCACACCGTCACACCAACAGCTGCCAACACTGCTAATTGCAGCCAGCAGCAGCAGGGGCCTGGCTCACAGTCTTCAAGCTGGCCCAGCAGCAGCAGCAGCAGCAGCAACAGGGAGTGTCAGCATGCTGTTCATCACCATGATGAGTTGTTCTGCTGTCATCCCCAGCCACTGGTCCTCCAGGGTTTAGCAGCTGGCTGGCCTGCAGTGTCAGGTCCTGAACCCTGGGATCTGGCCTGGCTGAGCAGACAAGGGTTTAGCGGTCGAGTGAGGGCTGCACCATCCCTGCAGTTCCCTTTTGTTGAGCCCCAGCTGATCAAACTGCTGCAGCAGATTGCAGGTGAGTGTGTTGACAGCTGCATGAGGTGCAGATGAAGCCAGCAGGCTGCTATGAACAGGACAGCACTGGGAAGGGTGCATGTGTGACCCCCGATACATCTTGCTAGGGTAGCAGAGTATTGCTGCTCCTGCAGCTCCACAAGTGAATCCTAATTTGCAATCCTGATTTCCAGAGCACAATTTCCACAGGCATGTGTAGTATTCAGCTTTCAGCTATGTACTTTTGTTGCTGCTGCGCCTGCTGCAGGCCTTGCTGCTGCTCCCAGCCTTGAGTTCAACATGTCAACTGCTGAATTTGTGCGGCGGCTGCAGCCCGTGTGTCAGCTGCCCCCGTTGCTTTACACGCCACTTGAGCACTACTACATGCAGGTGATTCTGCCATGTCAGCAACCCAGGAGTCTGGCATAATCAGAGCCAGCAAAGACAGTATGTCTTGTCATCCCATCATGCGTGTGTGTTGCGGATGGGCAGCACCTTGCATGGTGTTATCAGACAGCTGCTCCCTTTGGCAACTTTTCCCTGACCAAAACCCTCCGTGCAGTGCGTCGCTGCTTGGTGTTTTGTACAGCAATAAATTACTTGCTGCCTACAAGTGCGGCTTTTGCTGTCCATGCTGCTGTTGTAGGCTGAACTTAGTGTGGAGTTGCAACAGGAGTTGGGCTTGCAGGAACTTATGCACAACATCCAGGCAGCATCAAGCAGAGTTAGGCCTTCAGCTGGGACTGTGAAAGCAAGCAATCCTACCGCAAATGACCTCAGTTGCAACAGCTCTTATGCAGTAGCATTCCAATCCAGTGCAGATGCTTGTGTTGCAAATTCTACCTCTGATGGCGATTCACGTGCAGCTGCACAGGGCAGCTCAGGCACCACGTCACAACTGCCTCAGGATACAGGGCCTGTTCTGCAGTTCAGCCAGGCTCCCAGAATTTGGATTAGCCCAGCAGGTGCAGTATCACCACTGCACTACGACACATCTGATTCATTCCTTGTGCAGATCAAGGGGTATAAGCACATGCTATTTTTCAGCCCTGATCAGCTCTATCGCTTGTACTGCTACCCTGACACCCATCTGCTGAGACGCAGATCACGGGTCAATGTTGCCGCAATTGACTTTGACAGGTTTCCATTGTTCAAAGATGTAGGTGCGCTTGAGGTTGTGCTGGGGCCTGGGGACTGTGTGTTCTTCCCTAGTGTGTGGGCACATTATACAGAGTCACTGGGTGAGGACCCAAATGGTGTTGCCGGGTGTTCTATATCAGTGACTTTTAGACTGTAAAGCGACATGCGCCAACTCAACATACATGCATTTCCTGTGCGGGATTTCTTCGGGTCGAAGGAGTCTACCCTGCCTTGCGAAGGCACGAGCCATGCATGCGTGAGCCCGAACGGGATAGGGACGGCTCAACAGGAGGTTAGAAAACGTATTTATCTGATGAGTTGGGCCAATGACTGTTGGCCCAGGATTTAAAAGTGACCACTGGCCGGACCACTCCACCAGCGCCTTGAAGGCGCTCATCGCGGACTCTCAGCCTCACGCAGGCCTGGCCAGGCCACATCTTCATTGGACAACCCGGTGTCACGCCGTGCGCTATACATCACATGTGTAGATAGTTTGTCCGTCATGATGTCTATGTATATAGAGGAGAGAAGTGTCCTTTTGCGTCCAAACCTCAGCAGTGTGCTAGCACTTGAACTCCACCACAGTACGTACACTAGTGTGGCCCGGTGGGATATCATGTCAATTCCGTACAACGTAGCGTCTGATCATTCAAGAGTACACAGTGTGCAAGTGCTTATTGCAGTTACAGTCAGCTATACACAAGACAGTTATTAGCACAAGTCATGTACGACACATCATGAACATCTGAGGGTCATCGAAACTCTGGTCGGCATTTGTGATGAGCTGTTTGGTTGCAGTCCAGGCACTGCCTCTACTCGGCTCTGAAGCCCTTTATTTGCACTTGTCCACAAGAACCAATGTACAAAGCCAATGGAACAGCATGTCCTGTGCTGCTGCTCATCCTACTCATTCCACTCTGCTGTTGTGCCTGCTTGTGGCGTGGGGCTGTCTGCGGTGGCACTGCTGCGGCTGATGGTCTGGCTGGCAGCAGCTGGGGCTGAAGCTGTCGTAAGCCCAACAGCAACTGCTGGAGCAGCAAAAGGTGCTATCCGGTTCACATGTGCCCTTCCTGCAGATCGGGGCCTACCGGCTGGAGGTGATTCGCTGTGGCTGTCATCAGCAGCAGCTCCTGCTGACCCTTCTGCATCCAAAGTGAAGCCATGCACAGGCCCAGGGGTTTCTGCTCCTCCACCTCCACCACCACCAGCAGCAGCAGCAGCAGCAGCAGCAGAGGTGACGCTGCCTGGGCTGTCAGCTCTGCTGGATTCTCCTGACGCCGCACCCATGAACCCTTTGAAGGTTGCTATTAGCCCTGATTGCCCTGCAGGAGTCCCGGCAACCCGACTGTGCAAGGAAACACCCCCAGGTGATCTGATTGAGCCCCAGCCTGGAGTGCTGCCTAGCCTGTGCCTGGCTGCTGCATCACCCTGCTGTATCTTCTGAAGGTCAAGGCTCACACCGCTGACTGATGCTTTTGTGTTACCAGCCCATTCGCCACCGGCAATGCTGCCCCCACCTGTAGTGCTCACCCACTCGTTTGTTACCCCTTGCACAAGGCCAGGACCCGCAGCAGGAGGAGACCCTGAAGACTCTGCATCACTGTCAGCTGCAGATGCAAGATGGGCACCAAGCCTGACCCCTGCTGCAACATCACCTCCGTTGCCTGCTGCTGCTGTCACCATCACTGTTGCTCCAAACTCTTGCTGCTGCTGCAGCTGCTGATTCTGACCAGGAGCAGCAGGCTGTGGCCTGAGAGACTCACTGAGATCAACCTCTGCTGGTGCAGGGATTGGCACATACCCCACGCCAGAACCAGCAGCAGAGCCACTCTGCTGTTCTGCAATCTGGGCATTCCTGGCCATCCAGCTGTTGGTGTCTTTGGTAATCTTGGCTAACCACCTGCTGACACCTGAGCTCCAACGCTCCATTGCCGCCACTGCTGCCCAGATGGCGCTGTAGATCTGTCGGTGGAGCTCCAGCTCGCGGTCGATCACAGCCTGGAGGTCCTGCAGCAAGCGACAGAGAGGCAACAGCAAACAGGGGTATCAGTGCAACCGGCATCATCAGCAGGACAATGCACTCCCTCTGGTGGCACATGCAGCATGTGTGCAGTTTCTAGGGTGCATTAAATCTGAAATAATGCCAGCCAGTTGATTGACACAGCTGGTTGGGTTCTTGTTGGTTGTTGTTTGTGAGACATTATTGTTGTGCTGATGGGTCTGCAGTTGCACCAGATTAATACTGACCTCTGCTGTGTAATCCACACCAGCTCTGAGCTGTGTGAGAGCCCCTGCCATCTGCAGTGCCTGCATCAGCACAGAACACAACAGTGCATCGCAGCCGGTGCTTCAGCAGACTATGAAGGCAGCATCATCTTGGCTCATGCCCTCGATGAGTCCACGGAATGCTGACTGATGCGTCTGCCGGTCTGCGAACATGCTTCCAGCAGTTGCAGACTGTTACGTCAGGTGTGCACCATGGAGCATGCCGCATACACTTGCGATGCTCACTCACTTCTGAAAGCTGCAACCTTGTCTCTTCCAGGTGCTTCACTTCCACTGCCTTGCCAACACTGTTCATGAACTGCTCCGCAGCGGCCAGTGCAGCAGCAACAGCCGCAGCAGCACCAACCACCTCAACCTCAGTGCCACCAGCACCAACTGCTGCTGCAGCCTCTGTAGCTCCAAAGTCACCACCTCCATGACCTGCTGACAACATTGCAGCTGCTTGCTGTGCAAATGCCCTGCCAGGCCTGTGCTGTTGCACCAGCATGCTGCTGACTGTGCCGCTGCTATTGGTATCAGCAACCACCAGCTCTGCAAGCACCTGCTGGAAAGTATCCAGGTCTAGATATTTATCACCTA
The DNA here is from genome assembly GCA_018290735.1 of Coelastrella sp. MACC-549. Lineage (NCBI taxonomy): Eukaryota > Viridiplantae > Chlorophyta > Chlorophyceae > Sphaeropleales > Scenedesmaceae > Coelastrella > Coelastrella sp. MACC-549. The sequence goes on along the minus strand of JABEVS010000018.1, from coordinate 299,935 downwards.
TGGGAATAGCTGTGACCCTGTCTCCAAAGGCCTTGCTGGCTACCAGGTGTGGATATTCAGCCTTGATGAATGCCAGCAGGGCCTCTGCACCAGCTGGTATCTCTACTGCTGCACCTTGGCAATCTCTTGCTGTGGTGCTGTACTTTGGACCGCGTAGAAGATGTGACAACTTTGCTCGTAGCTCAGGGCAGACATGGCGGATGATGTCTCGCCGAATACTGGTGCTTTTGCCGCCCATTGTCTTCTTTTTCAGCTGTCCAAAAACACCTCCCAATGTGGCCATGAAGTACTGTGCCAGCACCATGACAAACAGCGCCTCCCTGCAGTAGTATATCAGGATGCTGAGCAACAGCTGTGGCCAAGGCTGATACTCGTCAGCAGGGAAGACCTGCTGAAGCTTCACGTATCCCAGACCTAGCACTGCTCTGAATGTCTCTTCAAATGCTGTTGCATAGCTGCTGATGTAGGACACTCTGTGGCCAATGCCGATGTTTGCCAGGCAGGCAAAGAGGATGACGCAGAGGATGATAATCATCAGCAGGTGAGCAAGCTGGGGCGCTGCGCTGATGAGGGTGTTGCAAATCACGCCCAGCTTGGATTGGAAGGACCAGGCACGCACGAGCCTGAACAGCAACAACACCAGAAGCAATACCACGAGTGTGGTCAGCACACAGTCATACAATGATTGACCATGTGATGCTGTGTGTACTCCATCTTTACAACAACGCCTAGCGGGTGGGCAGTACAGAAAACACGCATCATTGGCCTATCCCTGCGGGCTTTGATATGTAAGCACCCCTCAGCTGAGGCCGCAGGCACAAGACCAGTCCAAGCTGAGTATGCCAGACTTACTTGAGCGTCAGCAGCACCAGAATGATGCCTTGCAGCAGTGTATAAACGCCCCATATCCCGACAGTCTCATGGACATGGCCCATTAGTGCAGCCCACTCATTCCAGTCACCAGCAGCAGCGTCAGGCAGCAGCCACCTGCCAGCACTACCAGGCTCAAATGGCAGCTGACCCTCATCAAACACTGCTGCTGGTCCACTGCTGCTGTTGGCAAGACTGGCCTCTGCTGCTGCTACCGCTGGTTCTGAATAGGTCTTGGCTGGCATGAACATGCGTGCCTTGCCGCTGGTGATGGCATCGTACACCTCGTATGCTGCTTTAGGCTGTATTGTCAATGCTGTGTTCAGAGAGTAGACTGTCAAAATTAGGACTGAGGCTAGCATGATGGTTGCTGCGGCAAAGCTGAGCACAATGTCACCAGAGCTGGCAAGAACCTGCAGTAGTAGAGCAGCATAACCATTGACCACTTTCTCAGATTTCAACCTCATGCAGATTTGCATCGCTTGAACTCGCCACTTGAGCAGGGTGAAGCAGTTGGTCCGGAACATGTATTGCTCATTAACTACAAGGGCTGCACAGGCTGAACAATGACTGGAGAGTCACAGGCAAAAATTTTTCCAGTAATTGGTCATCCTTTGACAGGAGACTGCTGCTACATGGCAGAGCCACGTCCACCACCCACCATGATCCACCTGTCTCCCTGGTAGTGAGCCAACAACTTCCTGGCCTCAACAACAACAGAGATGCAGAAGGCCACAGACAGCAGCCAGAGAGGCACCAGCAACACTGCCAACTCATTGCTGCCACCTTCTGCTGTGGACTTAATGGCAGGCACCGTGCGAACATCAATGAAGCCTGAATCAGGCAAGGCACAGTACATGCAGCACAGGTTAGACATATGCTCTTTTTTTTGTCGCCGCACATTTATGACCTTCAGGACCTTTGGGCTTTGTGTTGATGTGATACTGAAAGCTCACATTCTTGATGGTGCAATGCAGCTGCAGCAGCATACCTGCTGCCAGCTAGTGAAGCATGCAAGTGTGAAGATGCAGACCTGTGATGGACCCATCTTTCTGCCAGTTGAAAGTCATCTGTGTGAAGCCCATCACTTTCAGGTCAGCATTGTAGGTGAGCAACTCTGCAGTCAGCCTTTTGGACTTTGTGTCGAGGTAGTTACCATCCAGGAGATACTGCAGAGCTGCAGCCGACCGCTGGCGAGATGTTCTGATGGGTATGAGTATGGGGAAGCCAGATGGATATCCCTGCAGCAATATAGTTATAGGATTGCCCTATCATCACACGCATTTCACTGTGCAGCTGTTCCTTTTACAGATGAACACGTCCATGGGCTGCTGCAAGCTGACAGCAGCACACAAGGCTGGGGACACCCATCAACAAGAGGGCTGCAGCAGGAAGGTACTTTGATTCTGGTCGGCAAATACATACCTTTAGGGGTTGGTGGAAGAAGCCATAGGGCGTGCCAGTGGTTGGGGGCACCTCCAAGGGGTCTGTAGTATTATAGAACCAGCTCTCATGGCCCTGCAGCTCGGGCTTGTACAGCATCTCACTGCTCCTTAAGAAAGCCGGGTCCACACCATAAGGGAAGATGTCAATGGTATCTCCAGCAAACAAGGTGGCTAAGTAGTCGGACAGGACAGTAGCATTACGAGCTAGGGGAACTGCAGACTTCTGGCAGTTGAAGTCAAACAAGGCCTTAAACCCAGAACCTGCAGATCATCAGCAGAAATGCGGTCTGTAACTTGTTAGGTGGCACTCTTGTTGCCAAGTCAGTATCACTGCTGTGCACTGTGCAGTGAACCTCCAAGATCAAAACTTCAGGAAGAAGGACAGCCACACTAGGCACCTTCTTGACTTTTGTGCTTCTGTCCCTTGAAGTGTACAGTCTGTGCTCTGATCAGACCACGGCCATGACAAGCGTGACATCATGATGTGCATGCGCCCAAGCGGCCGCATTGACAGCTGTGACGTCATGTCCTTGCAGCAGGCCCCTGTCACACTCACCTGAGCAACCTGCAGCGGCGTCAATTGTCTTGCGGGTGGTATGTAGGAACAACCCGCCAATCAGCCTGTTGTGTCCTGGTGCAGCTCCAATGTATCGCGCCTGCTCAGGCATTTCTGTGTCATCCACCCCCCAGTTGGCTGCCTTGGACTTCAAGATGAGCTTGTAGCCCTCCCAAGAGATTTCTTGAGCATCAGCTGATGGGCTGTCTGGTGTGCTGGAGCTGTCACTGTTGCTTCTCAGCAGGCTGCGCCGATGAACAGCCGACGAGTTGCCCGGGGCATCAGCGAACCTGCACACCAAAGAGGCCATTATATTGCAGCCCTAGCCTGTGCAAGCCATCTAACTGACACGCAATGCCCCACCTGCTGCCAATCAGCTTGCTGCCTCGTTGTTTGTTAGAATATCAGGGTTACAAGTTCACCTACTTCATGAAGCTCAATGACAACCCCTTTGCCACCACTCACTGCTGCTCTGAGTCCATCTGCAGATCTTGCGCAAGGGGTTGACTGCTACTTGCTGGGTCACCTGGATAAGAGTTGTGCTCACCTGCTGACTGTGAAATGCCCATCAAAATACTTGCCCCTGTCACAGCTCCATTCCTGCACCACCTGCCCAGTAGCTGCATCAATCATCAGTGTTTGCTGCACATACTTCTGCTGCAATGCGTTGGCAAGATCAGCTGACTCGCTCATCGATGTGACTGCATCATGCAAGGAGGCTGCATACGTGGACGCTGTTGCTGCCTGCTGATCAAATTTAGCAAGTGCCTGCTCCGCTAGACTCTTGATGTCTGTTACCATGGCATCAAATTGTGCAACAAGGTCCTGCAGTGATACAGATACAGGGTAGAATTGTCAATCGCATTCACAGCACACTAGAGTAGGTTTGCAAGAGAAGTTGTGTTGTAAAAGGCAAGCTGAGCTGGGCACAATACCATCAGCTGGTCCAAGGGTGAAATCTATGCTTGGTCAGAATGAAACCAAACAGTAAGAGGCACACACATCTCTGATGATCAGCCACTTTTGATATAAGAGCAGGCCTTTGTTCATTACCTGGTACATAACAGTAATCTGCACTTCGGTATTGGAGTCCCTCTGCGCTGCATTGTCGCCAAAAGCGAGGTTGAAGTTGGCTGAGAGTGCTGTGCCAGTGGTGCTCAGATCCGTCACCTGCTGTGAGAGCTGCTGCACAGTGCTGGTCAGGGAAGACACGTACACCTGCATAGAGTGGTAGCCCACATATGTTTGTTCGCGTGCTGTGGACGGTAGAAAAGAGCTGAGACGGCTCATGCCTGGCCATGACGTCAGTCAGACAGCTACTCATGGTAAAGGAGCTTTTCAAGAATGACTATGTCATGAGGAGCAAAGAGGTTGCTGATGCATGCACCTGGGTTAAAAGAGAGTGACATCAAGCAACATCTTACCTGAAGCACATCTACTTGCTGAGGTGTGAGCTCAGTGGTGTTTGTGCCAGAAGCACCCATGCTGTTAATCATGGTGTCCTGCAGGGCTGATATCAGGGCATCAAGAGTGTTGTTGCTGGTCTGCTGCAGCAGCTGGCGCCGAACTGCACTGGCAAAGGTACTTTTAGCAGAGGCTTTCACGCAGGCCTCTGCATCACCTTGCTGCTGAGAAGAGCAGCTGCTGTCTGCCAAGGCGCTCTGCAGCTGACCAACACTCTTCTGCAGGCGGAGGATGAGGCCAGTGAGAGCATCAATCTGAGAGCTGCTCAGAAGTGGCCTCCAAGAACCGCTGCTTGGGGCTGCAGCCTTCTGAACATCCAGGGGGAGTTCGGCGGGTGACAAGGCCCTGCCCTGCTGGCCCACACCCTTCACAACCCCCTCAGCGGCGGCCGCCGTCAGCAGTCGCCGCTGTGCAGCTGCAGCGGTCCGTGTGACGACCAGGCTCTGCTCATATGCATCAATGTCTTTCTTGTGCACACCGCCTGGTTGATAGACGTACAGCCTAGCTGTGACGCTGACGTCCCAGCTGCCCCAGGTTGGTTGAGTGGTGTCTGCTGCTATAAAGTCAACATCTGCTGGATCCATCCTAGCTGCCAGGTCAGCTGTCAGGTTGGCATGCAGCCAGTCTGCAGCTGCAGCAAACTGCGAGGTGCTGGTGTTTTGCAGGTTGTCAACAACACTCTGGGCAAATGTGCCATTGGTGATGCCGGTGTACAGTTTGAAAGCGGCAGTCAGGTAGACGGCTTGGTAAACATACAGGCGACGCGTCACAGATCCTGTCAGCCCTTGATCATCTGTGACACTGTAAGTGAGGAGGTAGCTGCCTGGCATGCAGTTGCCAGACACATAGAGGGCTGCAAGGTCACAGGTGGGACATCCCTGCATTGATATTCACACATATTTGTCAGGTGCAGGGCTGGGTGTCCAAGACCATCAGTGCACCTGCTGCACACTACAAGCAGTTGCTGACAGGCAGAGCAAGGGACTGGCCACAATGCATCCACAGGCAAGGGCATTCAGTCCTAGAACTGCACCCTGCACATGCGTTGTACCTGTGAGGTAGCAGAGTCACAATCTGCTGTCTGAGAGATCGTGATGTAGGGTGTCAGGTCCTGGCTGCCCTGCACTGTCAACTGCTCCCAAGCCACAGCACCACAACTGCTGACTTGGCTGCCACTGCTACATGGGCGTACATCCAAAGAAGCAGGCTTGCCGTACTGGATGTATACTGATCCAGAGCTAGGTAGCAAGTGAATGACCGGCTGAGGTTTTGCAGGGGGCGTCAGCTTTGTGGCCAGCGAGCATGGAGAGCCTGTAAGCATACAGGTGCTGTTGTTGTATGCTGACCAGCAGAGCCTAGGACACCAATGGCTTAGACAAACAAGTGTCCAATCTAGTGCTGTCTGGGGGATCTGCTGTGTGCTGACCTAGACCTGTCATAGGCTTCAAAAGCCCCCATCCCAAACATCTTGAGCACAGCGCCACATGTCAACCAACATCTCTGCGAGCATTACCTGAACAGAAGCTGTTGCCGCTCGTTGCGTCTGTACAGTAGTATGGGGCGTCAGACCCTGGACACGGCTTGTCAATCACCACAGACCGAGTGACACTTGCATTAAGCATGGGGCTCCCACCATCCCACACCCAGAAGTCAATCTGCAGTATTACAGACCAAGTGCACTGGTTGATAGAGGGAATATGAGTACACAGTGCAAAGGCAAAGCAATCAGCAACCCATGCTGCTCAATGGCTGAATGCTCTGTTAGCATTGAAGGGCAGCACAATGCGTCGTCAGGACCTGCCAGGTTGCACAGGTCTTCTGGTAGCCATCTGCAGCTGTTATACTGGGAAACCAGTGTCCCTGACAGGCTGTCATTCGTAGCTGCTGGCTGGCTTGCAGCGTACAGCAACATACCTGGTACTGGGTTCCTTCTGTTGCACCTGTATCAATGCCACATCCGTTCAAGCCCTTGTAATTGAAGTAGTGCCTCCTTAATTCAGCAGGAGAGCAGCCCCTAGTGAGGCAGCTATCAGGCGGGCATACAACAATCTCTGAGGTCTTGTCCAGAGGCTTTGCTTGTCTGCTGCCATCAGATACAAGGCCATCGGGATCCACTGCAGTAGCACCAGGCTCGCAAGGTGCTGCTGCTGTTGGCAGCACACCTTGCTTGCATACATCATAATTTCCACCTCGCCTCACATGTATGATGTTGCTGAAGCTGGTTGTGGTGACCAAAGTGATGATGGGTGCTTGATTTGCTGCAGACACATCTGTCACTGCTGCAGGGCTGGCTGCCTTGCTGGAAGATGAAGCTGACATGGCACAGGTGCCGCCAACACTGCACGTGACCTGCACCAGTAACATCACCAGGAAAAACGCATCATGTTGGTCAACAAACCTTAAAGTGTAGGTTCTGGCAGTGACATAGGTATCACTGCTGCCAAAAGCACCGGGCTCCACTCCTGACAGTAGGCATGTTGTCTCAGATTCATTGGAAGACGTCAACCATCATTGCTGTTCCTGCAATTGCATGGCTCATGTGGCACAGAGTCCCAGCACCAGAAGAGGTTACCTTGTCTGTACAAAGAGCCTCCCCTGGGGGGCAGACAGCCTTAACGGTGATTCTTCTCTTCACCATAGCAGTCAGTCCGGCACTATTGGCGACACTGAATGTGATGTTGAACTCGCCCGGTGTGTTGGCATCAATGCCACAAGCCAACAGCACTGGCACAGCCTTCTGGTTGCCAGAAGGACGCCACCTGTTGCGGCACAAGGCAGCAGCAAAGCCAGCAAATACACTTAGCATGCTGAGCTCTGGCAGCTGCTGTCAGCAGCAGTTGTTGATTGCATTGGCTTGCGCTCAAGCTGCTGAAGGACAGCCGACATAGCCTGGCCGTTGTGGGACGGAAATTCACTCACTTGTTGCCACACACCAGGACTTGTCTGTCAAGGTTACCGTCCTTGTCGTCATCAGCTGAAGCACCCCTCTCACATGTAGAACCCATTGCTGCAGTATCAGCACATCTGTCATATACCTGGCCAACCACAATCTGCACAGCTCCAGGCACTATCATGCTCAGCCTCGGAACAGTTGGAACAGCGGTGGCTGTTGTTGCATTGCTGGTAGCAGCTGCTGCAGATCGAGAACTGCCTGCACCAGAGCTAGTAGCCAGCAGTGAAGGCGCACCACAGATGCCATTCACGGTGCATGTGGCTTGATTTGTGTCTGGATCCATGCAATACGACTGTCCAGTTGGGCACACCACCCTGATAAGACGACGGACAATGGGGGCCGCATTTCCTGAATTGTCCTCTACTGCATACTCCACTACATAGCTGAAGTCTTTGCTGGGCGGTGTTGGCAGGCTGGTGTCCACTGCTCCAACACCATATGATTGTATGGCGGCTGAGAGGTTGCCGTCAACAGCGTCCAGGGCAAAAGCTCCTGGATCCTGCCACGCCGACTTCCAAGCCACATCATCCATCATGATGGCGGCACCTGTCATCACAGCAACAGTCCGGTTTGTTGCATGAGAGTGCAAGCGAAGTCACGTGGCCACAAATGCAAGATACTCCAGACAGCCGATTGTGCTGCAAGCAGCCCAACTTTGGGGCCCCGCGCATGAGGCAGATGAGTGTGGATAGCATGCAAAAAGGAGAACCTACCAGTAGCAGTGATCGCTGCCTTGCCAGTGCCCAGCAGTTTCAGCTGTGGGGGTGTCTTGTCAACTAGCGGCACATAGACTGCTGCGGCTGAATTGCTGCTGCTGGCACTGCTGCTGGAAGGGCCAGTTGCTACTGCTGCCAGACAGAGCCCTTGGACAGAGCAGGCAGACAAACTGGGGCACCATTTCTCAGGGGATGAGCACCTATTTTGCACAACAAACAGCAGTAAAATATACAGCCTATCTAGTAGAAGGGGCACTTACGTCAGGCATACCATCTGTGACAGATGTGCATAGTCAATCAACCCGCAAGACGGTATAGACGCACTTGGTTGCTGCTTGTCCGTGCCTGTTAGTAACAGGTCAAGCCTGCACTGCAGCATGACAGGTGGCAGGCTGCTCTATGGCATACCTTGAGTTGACCACTACATAGCGTCTCTGTGGCACTGCTGGATTGCCAGCAGCATCCTTGGCTGTGTACATCAACACATATGTCTCATTGCTCTGAGATGCCACAGTGGTATTCACAGCTGCAAGTGCTGCTCCACAAGTCAGCACCCTGTTGTCTGTTGTTGATGCAGTTTCTATGCCTGTTGGCCTTGCACACAGCTGCAGCCGAGTTATGACTGTGACACTGTTGCCATCTATGTTGTCATAAGCAGTGGCACCAGGGTCGGTGAAGGCATCTGCTTGCAGGACAGGCATATAAGCATCCCCAGCCATGGTAATCACAGGAGGAGTCCTGTCAACAATCTTGGTGAGGTCAACTGGTGGCGGGGTCACAGCAGCAGAGGTGGCTGTCTGTGCAACCACCACCACCAGATCGCTTGTTTGGATGTTTATCACTGTGATTGCTGCAGCCGCTGTGGAATTTGTGCTGGTGCTGGCACTGTTGGTGACTGGTGCAGCTGCTCCGTACGTGCTGCCATTCACAGGCAGGGCTCCAGGAAAAGAGATGGTGAAGTTTTCAACCTGCAGCAACACTCGGTTACAACCTCATTACTCTCATGATGTCGCTTGTAAGCATGTAGGGAGCGGCAATGCCAAAGTGACAGCAGTGCAGGCTTGTGAAAGCAGTAGAAGGTGAACACTGTGTTGTGTTCATCATGCAGAAGGCAAAGCACGCTGCACAGCATCTGCTGCTACTTTGGCAAGATACACACCTTTACAGAACAGAAGCAACTGCCTTACCAGGGTATCGGTAGCCAGGAATGCCGGGAAGTTGTCGCTGGAGAAGGCTACAGTTGGAAGGGTGTTCAGCAGGAATGCATAATAGTCCAAGGCAGACAGACCTTGGAACGGGGAGGAAGAGTTGGCATAGTTGCTGGGAAACCAGACCTACAGGGCAGCAGCCGCATAAAGTTGTCTCGCCGACCAAAAGACTGAGGTCCCAGAAGACAGGGTATCCCAACTGTCCCATTAGTAATGTACAGGCAAAACAGATTTGTGGCAACTTTACTACAGGGTACCACCCATGTGACACTGCATTGAGCGAACTTGATGACCCAGATGAGCTTGGCTTTGTCCACTGGCTGCATTACAACAGCTTTTCCAGTCACGGGATCGTCACACTGCACTGACAACTGGACGGCAGGTGATGTCGTTTCCCAGATATTACTTAAACACCATAGAACTCACTGTGACATTGATCTTCAAGGGTGTTGCTGCCAACATGCCGTCGACCACCCAGTTAGGCCCATCAAGCACAGCATTTGCAGCAACAATAGCCTTAAGATTGTCAAGCGCCTGTGCACTGCCCCCAGGGTAGCTTGAAGCTGCCATCCTCTTGAATGTAGCAACAAAATCAACTCTTGGGTTCGACAACGGGTTGAACAGTGCAACACTGGCAGCTGTCATAGAGTTGGCTGCTGCTGAAGTGGCGGAGGTGTTGGTGGTTGAGGTCAGTGCAGCATTAGCTGGATTGGGGACAACTGCGAGCTCAAATGTTTCTACCACAAAGCTGCTGGTGAGGTTTGGGTGCCTCAAGGACAGCACTGCTGTGTAGGTCACTGCAGCTGGTGGTGTCACTTGCAAGGTGTAAGCAGCCTTGACAGAGTCAAAAATACCTGCACAGCCCACAGCATCATCATGGGCGATAGCAGTGCATGTATGTTGAACAGCAACACAACTTGTCAACATTCAGCAGCTGAAGGCCAGTATCATCACTTAAACTGTATGAGAACTTCACAGTAAGGCGTTTTTCTGTATGGGTACCACGCAGAGGTGTTCCATGCACAGCAGCACAACTGGTCAGCCCACCTTTTACAGTGAACACTCCAGCTTCAATGCTCAAGCCATCTTGCACTGGATTACCCATATCAGGTCCCATGCGTGCTCCTCCTGCAGCAGTGCTGTTGCTGCTTGTGTTTTGTGTTGTGTTTGATGGAGGGATGGGTGGTGCTGGGTCCAAGGACGCTGGGTCTGGTGCCTCAGAAGCATAATAGTCAGACCAGTAGGTCACAACTCCACTTGCTGTACTTATCAGTGTGCTCGTAGACGCGCTAGACGTGTTGGTGCTAGTGACTGCAGTGTTATTAGCTGTATTGTTGGCAGAGGTGTAGGCTGTGGTATTCAATGAAGAGCTGGTGGTGGTAGCAGTGATGGTGGTGGTTGCTTGCAACAGTTGACGGAGATGATGAGTGAAGCTTTTGGGCCCTTCTGTTAGCTGTCTCCAAACCCCTTGCTCCACAGATTGCATGTCTGTTATCTCAGCCTGCTTGAAGATATCAGGTGAACTGCTGAATGTCTGCTGGCCCTCCTGCAGCAAAGCCCTCCTGTGCCCTGCCAGTGGCAGCGTGGAGTTGCTTGTGGTGAGGTTGTACTTCTTTAAAAGAGTTGCGTCAAGAGGGGGTGGTAGCAGAGTAAGAACAGCCCTCAACCCTGGATCTAGAGACACACTGCAGCATCAACAAAAAAGTGTGCAATTGTAGGCTTAATGTGTGACTGCCTGTTACTGCTAAGCAGAACAAGGTAGGAGCCAAAACTTCATTTCTGATATGGCCTGGAAGTGATAGTGTTACGATCAGATGACCATGGCAGGTCACTGGGCCAAGTTCTCTGTGCACTGTGCTGATATGCCTCTCACTATGCTTCTGAGGCAACACCACCAACAGATTGAAGCCCCCTCTACTAGCGCCCACCTGCTGCCTCCCTGGTCTATGACAGGTATGCTGATGAATGACGTTTCATTCATGTATGCCAGCAACAGCGAGCCCTCAGTTGCAGTTGTAGTCACAGTGAGACCCTGTGCCTGCAGTGTTGACTGCTGCAGGCTGGTGTTGTACGCCAGGTATGCAGCAGACCTCCCAGCAATGATCACTGTTTGAGACCCTGCTGGGAATCTGTCAACCAGCAACTGAACCTTCAAGGTCTCCTCTTTGGCTGGTATCAGCCTGACCAACCATGTACCGTCAGACTGGCGCTCCAGGGGCCCAACGGCTATTGCACCACTGGCACTGCCTGCAGCAGCAGAGACACGGCGCTGATTGACACAGAGAGCAAGTCCGTGCCCATACGGAGTCTCTGCTTTTGGCTTGAAAACCTAGATGATTGTGCCGGCATGCTGCAAAGCTTCTGGTTGCTTGTCATCTGGTGCATCACAGCACAGCTGCACTTGAGGCAAGGCATCATACCCGAGACACTGATGTTGACATTGTCTGCTTTTGACACCAGGCGTCCCATGGAAGACTTCAGTGTGGCTGTGATGCTGAGGAAGTCCCCTGCCCTGGTGCTTCCTGATACATTGAAGAACGAGTTTGCTGCTGTTGCGTAGGCATTGGACACATTCAGCGCTATGGCTTTCGTCACCTGCACCAAGCACGTTGGATAGCCCATCACATCATAGTGCGGTGACCTCGACATCCTTAGCACAAGCAAACATACAGGGTGACATGGATGATCTGGGCACAAGCAACACTAAACTATTCACTGCCATGTTAGTCGTGCATTGTCCTGGTGCTTGAGCCAACTGTACTTACGATGCTTGTGCTGCTGGCATTGTTCTGTTTCAGCTCTAACTGGCCTGTCCAAAGTCCAGCGCTTGGGATCTTGAAAGCCACAACATATGATCCATTGCTAGATGACCAGTAACCCCTAAACAGCAGTGGCGTATTTGTCACCGCAGTTGTTGTATAGCTGACAACTGTGGTCACATTTGAGCTGCTGGTGGTGTTAGTGCTGTTAGTGCTGTTTGTGCTGAGTGGCAGGGTGGCGTTGGTGGTCACAGAAGTGGTGTTGGTGCTGTTCAGTACCAGTTGAGCAGAAAGACCTGGGTCAAGGTAGAACAGCCCTCCACCAGCGCGGGCCACAGGCAGGTAAATGAGGTGCCAGCCACCGGCAGGAACAACGACAGCTGGTCCTGATGCACTCCAGCTTGATCTGGCAAGGTCTCCTTCCAGCTGCAGCAGTGTTTTGTTGGCTGAGGCCGCCGCATCCACTGAACTTGGTTGTACCGTGTAGATGGAGAGGAAGAGACCGTTGTTGTAACAGAGGGGTGCTGGGTAGCACGTAGCTGCCACGTTGTCAACAAAGAGGCTGAACACAACCTGCTCCAAAGCTACTGCTGTGTAGTTGTAAGTGTAAATCCCAGTTGATGCTTTGGTGAAGTTGCTGATTGAGACATTTTTGCGGCCGCTGGAATACCCTGCAACACAAAATACACTTCAGCAGTGAACCCTGTGATGCCAGTATCACAGGTGGCACCAGGTGGCTGGGCAGGCAAACACCAACAATGATGAGGGGAGAGAAGGCAGGAACTACCAATGCTGCACTGCCACTTGAGCCACAGAAAACTCTGTTCAAGGCAAGGTCCACCGCAACTGTATCGTGGCATCAGTTGTACAAACCCACCATATACACTGAGGTAGGTGGCATTGCTTGGTACAATAATTGGATCTCCGTTGAGATCATTCAACTTCATTGTGACAGTGGCAACAGCTCCCACCGCCTGGTTAGCCATGCTGACAGCAAAACTAGCAGTGTCAGCCAGTGACACAGCTGGGTAGACAGCCATGGTAATCTCCTTGTTGGTTATGGCTGCTGTGGCATTCTGGATATTTACTACAGTAAACTTGTAGCTGCCCACCTGCAGCATGATGTTAACGACCAGTCACAGATGGTGTGATTCATGGAGAGCGCTGCCCATCATGACCAACCAACATCTACTGCAACACTCGTCAGAGTACAGCAGAGGACAAATGGGCTAGTGGGACATACAGGCACGTCTTTTGACATTTCCTAACCAGCATTTACTGCAAAACTGGTCAGAGTACAGCAAAGGCAATTGTGTGTGAATATGTCATTGCCAAGCTGCTCATGCTGCCGGCATCCTTATGAGTGCAAAACCCTAGGGTGAGAGGCCTCTCACCTTTGGCATAAAATAACCAGGCACGGACAGATTCCAGATGTAGTCAGAGCCCATTGCCTGCCACTGCTGCATACTGCCCACCAGCTGTGAGCTGGTGGTGTTGCTGACGGCAGTCAGGTTCACTTGCCAGGTGTACAGGTTGATGCTGCTGGCAAACGGCGTCTTGCTGACCAATTGTAGCAGGAGAGGTCTGCCAGCTGTTGGATAGTAGGTGCCAACAGTGTCAAAGTAGTGCTCAAAGGTTGGAGGGCGGCAGAGACTCGTCACTCGAGTGCCTAATGGGTCAATACAGCGCACAAACAAGAACAATGGGTTGCCCAAATCTGAGGGTACACAACCTATCATCCTCAGCAGATCATGCAGCAGGATGCAGCAATACTGTGGGCTGAGCCCGTGCGTGGACTGTGATCGCTAGGTGGCCTATGTATGCCCCCTGAGGATGGATCCTAAAATCCTACAACGAACATAATATTTCATATATACTTTTCTGCATGTTGCGAAGGCATCAACCACTGCCGACCTGGCCACTGTTGGACATAACTGCTGGACATAATGCAAATTTGCAAATTTAAAAAGACCTCTCACCTTGTATCAGGCTTGTGTTGGCCATCCCTGTGAACCTCGTTGACCACCATGCAGGGACAGCTCCACATACAAGCGGGTTGTAAGAGACATCCACTTGTGACCACGTACCATAATTGGGGAAAATTGTGGAATTCCTAAAGCTCCAAGAGGCGGGGATGCTGCCTGACAGCTGGTTATGTGAGACATTTAGATAGGTGGCAGGCAGGGGTGGGAGGCTAGACCATGACACTGGCAGTGGGCCTGCGAGTAGACAAAGCACGCACATTTGAGCACTGTCTATGAATATAATAGCAGCTGCGGGTAGCAGCTGCAGGCGCTGAAGCGCCCTGCTCATGCCCCACAGCATACCCTGCGGGAACATATTGATGCAGGCGTTCATCACGCCCCCAAGACTCCTCATGTTGATACACAGCCCGTCATGAGTGTTGTACTATGTACACAGTGAAACCAGGCAGGCAGAGACGCTTATGGCTCATGACAGTTCCAACCCTAGCAGCAGAGTTGTATGCATGCCAACTAATATCAGGCACACCTGTCAGGCTGTTGTAAGAGACGTCAAGGTAGGACAGCGGCATGACTAGACCATCCGCCCCAACAGTAGACCAGTTGGCAGGCAGAGGGCCTGTCACGTTGTTGTATGACATGTCAATCACAGCATTGCCCCTGAGAGCGCCCCAAGCTATTGGTAACATGCCAGTGAAGCTGTTCCTGGACATGTTGATGCTGCTGAGGGATGACAGGGTCGTCCATTTGTAGGAGTCCAAGGCTCCCCCAAGCTGGTTACCTGCGAGGGACAAGGTAACAAGCCTGCACATGCAGAGAGAGCAGCAACCACTGTACTTGGCAGTCTCATGGAGGTGGTAGGTGTTGCTGGCAATGCAGTGACTTACCAGTAGCACGCTCATGTACCAATATGCTACAGAAAGGCTACAGATATCAAAGCTGGCCAGCCCATGGCCATGGGTAGGTATGACATCACTGCTACACAACGGCACAGTATGTTAACTGCCAGAGTGAGCCAGAAGTGGATTGATTGTGGCACCAGAGCAATGCCCTCTACTCACCCTGTGTGGCTAAATAGTGCTGCAGGCAGAAAGCCTGTCAAGTTGAAGCCTGCCAGCACCAGACTGTTCATCCCTGACTTCCCATTCCCTGGCATCCTGCTGCTCTGGCTGATCAGCGCCCATGCATCTGCGGAGGTCAGTGTCACGCCAGGAAGCCCTTGCAGCTTAAAGCCAGCTAGCGCTGGGAACCCAGTCACCCAGGATGCAGGTACAGCTCCTGTCAGGCCTCTGATTGTATCAAGCTCCAAAGAAGCAAGGCTTGTCAGGTTGGACCAGACAGAAGGCAAAACAAGGGGTCCAGCAGCAAGGAATGTGATGTTGCGTAGTGTTAGTGACTGTAGTGAGGTTATACTGGCCCATGCTTCCGGCAAGCCCCCACTTGTGAAGGTCGCATTGCTGACAGAGATGTTCCTGAGGTATCTGAGGGAGGCCCAAGCAGTCGGCAGCGAATCAAAGGTTGCCAGTGTGTTGCCAGAGAGGCGGATATTGGCAAGATTGGGCAGAGACGCCCACAAAGCTGCTGGTGGACTTGCATTCAAAACCACGCCATTCAAACCTGCAGCCAAGGGCGAAGTTGTGTGTGATATAAGACCCATGAGGAGCAAGGCTACTGGGGTTGAGCTATACGCAGCGCTGCCAGCATGCTGGGGAGTGCCCGAGTGACACGGCACACAGGCCATGCATGCAGATTTCTTTGCTGTCAGGTTGTAAGCTTTAGTAAGGAATATCACATGGGGACACTTTAGAAAACTTACCAAGCTCTTGTAACCCAGAAAGCTGACCAACAGTCGCTGGTAGCTGGCTGAACACCAAGCCAGTCCAGCTGACGTTCAGGCTTGCAACCCTCCCACCCCTGCATGCTACTGCTTGAGCGCTGCAGTAATATGAAGGTGGCCCTACAGCATTGCCTACAGCCGTGCCACAGCTGCTAGGCGACAGGGCGAATGAGCACATTTGGCAGTTGGGGTCAATATCATGGCAGGGACTATGGCTGGTATTGAACCAGGTAATGTTGATGGCAGCTACTGCAGCCGCTGGTCCAGACACAATAGCAGACGCCAGGGCTTGCAGTCCTGCATGGTGTACAGACAAACACGCCAGTATTGCTGGGTAAAAAAGACACGGCCAGAAAGTGTGACAGCTTCTTGTCATTTCTGCCTTGCACAAGTATGCAGACTTGTGACTGCAAGAACTCAGGGAGCATGGAAGGATCACTGAAGGTAGTGAATGTCCAGGTAGGCAATCAGTCTGTCCTTTTACCTGCCCAGTCTGGGTGTAGGGTAGGTGAGGTAGCTGGGTATGAGCAGTTGGTGGGGCAGGTTTGCCCCAATCCTGAGCCACTAATGTATGTATAAGGTGATGTTGTGGCTGTGGTAGTCAGATTGAAGAACCAGGTTGGTACAGGTCCACACAAACAAGTGTTGTCATTGAACAGGATGGTCTTCTGCCTGCAATCCAGCACAATGCAGTGCACAATTACTGCACCCTGGATACAGGCATTTGCATTCGTTCAATCTGCTCAGAAGGGAAATGAGTCAATGTAATGGCAGAAACAGCCTCAGCACAGACTTTGCATGCTAGGGCAGCCGAATGTTCTAAGCATCAGGCAATTATACTTACATGTAAGACGACATTGTCACATTAGCAGTAGCAAAGCCAGGTGGCAGTGTCCCTGACAATCTCAGTTGCCTTGCATCAAAGACCTGACTGTTGAGCATGATGGGACTCCAACTGTCTGGTATAGGGCCTTCCAGCTGGTTCCAGCCTATGCTGACCATCCAGAATGTCGGTGGACTGGTAGTCAGGACAGGCAGAGACCCTGACAACTTGTTGTGGCTGACATCAAGGCCGTATACCTGCCCCGCAGCAAAGGCCTGAACAAGAGCAGGCAAGGTGCCTGCATCACAGCACAGAATATACAGACTTTGCCTTTGGTGTGCCTCCAGCCTTAGTATGCCTGGAAGTAGACCGCTGCCGTGCGGCTATATCTGTTGAGCACTCAGAGGGCCCAGTCACCATCCATTCTCACCATAGAGGGCATTGCTTGAGAGGTTTACGTGCATAAGACCTTTATAGCCCATCAGATCAGGTGGAACAATGCCTGACAGCTGGTTGTTGGAGAGATCCACCATCTGCAACTGAGGGAAGTAGTACAACAAGGAACCCACAGGCCCTGTCAGGTTTGCTTTTGGGAAGCTGACCAGGATGAGAGACCAATTGTTGGATTTAAGGCTCTCCTTAATAAAAGTCCAGGAAGGCAGCTGCAGCTGGGTACCACCTGCATGAGTTTACACCAGGAAGCCTATCTGAAGCGACAAAGCCCGATTTCTGACTCACAACAAGAACGTAGAACGTAGTACATATTGTGCATTTGCTGATATGATGCTTCTACAAGGGCAACAAATCACGGACACATGCTGCAAAAGCCCTTACCAAGACCTAGAGCTTTCATATGTGTCAAGTTAGCGGCCCTGGAAGTTAAAACCCATACAGGGTTTGTAGCATCAGCAACAACCGGCGTGTTCTGCACGATGTAAGAAGTCAAGTTTAAGCAGTTCCAAGGTGCCGGTAGGTAGCCGCTGATGGCTGCTCCATCAATGGTGAAGGTCTGCAACAGGGGCCATGCGTCAAAGTATGCTGCAGGGATGCTGCCATTGAGGTTTGTGGTAAACAGCTCAAACACCCGCAAGCGGGACCAAGCAGTGTAGGCCAGTGGCAGCATGCCAGACAGATTGCCGGACAACCTGCAGAAGAATGATGAGATTGCCAGGTGATTGCATTGGTGGTGCCATCACCAGCTGACTGCATCGCTGACAAACTAGACCTGCTTTTCAATACAGGCCGGAGAAGCAGGCCTGTGCAATAAATAGACTATGTTGTGCAAATGTGCAACCAAAAGGAAAGGAGACCAACAACCGCCAATGCTTCGAAGATACCTGAAAGTGGTCAGATTCACCCAGTTGGCATACTCAAGCGGCAGCGCACCACCCTGCAAAGGGCTGTATGACAGGTCCAATGTCTCCAATACAGTGCCATTGGCCAAGCCTGCCGGCAAACTGCTGAAGACCAGGCCCTGTAATGATGAAGCAACCAGGCAATCCACCAAGCTTTATGCACGTGAACAGCATGCTACATCAGCCCCAACCAAGGACTAGCAGCAACAAATGCTCAGTGCTGTACACCACCTATGTTCCCATGTTGAAAGCGCACATGCCAGCCGTTGATTGATATGCCTTGTGGTTGGAAGCTAGCATCTATGATGTCTTGCGGCATGACCAACTTTTTATGAGCAATGTCATGATGGACCTACCTTGTTTGCCATGTTTATCACCACTACCCTCCTGTCCCTGCACTGAATGTAGCGCCAGTTACAGTACAGCGCACCTGCTGTGGTGCTGATGGTTCCACAACTGCTCAACGGCACTGTTTCATCACACAGCACACAAGTACCAGTCGTGTTTGAGCTGGTGCATGGAGGCACTGTGAACTTCCAGTGGGACAGCCTATTCCTTGTCGAGCTGTCCACAGCAGCAGCTTTGAGCAGCAGCAGCTGTTGAGCATCTTGTACAAACTCCGCAGGCCACAGTGATTGCACGCATGCCATCTGCAGCTGTGGTAGGTCACAAGACTGCAGGATAGTTGGCTTTGTGGGATCATACGTGGCTGACATGTACACTGTGGTATTAGAGTTGTAAGAAGCTATAGATGGGCTTGGAGAGGACGTTGATGTCGGGCTTGGTGGTGGTGAAGACATACTGGGGCTGGATGATGTGGATGATGTAGCACTGGGGCTGGGTGATGGTGAAGACGCATTGCTGGGGCTGAGTGCTGGAGATGAGTACGTTGTAGGGCTGGGCGCTGGTGAAGACACGTTGCTAGGGGTGGCTGATGGGGATGTTGTGCTTGTGGGGCTTGGTGACAGCAAGCGAATTGAGGTAGGACTTGGTGATGGTGATGTTTGCAACAGACGCCGGCCCACCAACATACTGGAGGAGCTTGTGTTCGCTTGCAACACAGCAGCCATCCAACTTGGGACTCCACCACAGAGGCAGGGGTTTGACCTGCAACGTAGAACACCGTCAGCAGCATCACATGTGTACAGGCATGGATGACAACAGCATATCTTGGAGAAGCATTTGCGCCCCACCTGTCACAATGCGTATGCTTGCAAGCAGGGCATTGATGGTAAGGCGATTGATTATTAGCCATTGCAGCTTACACACAGGCTCATCATACTGGATAGGACAGCGTGTTTCACGCCAAATACTCACGCTGCCTGGAACTGCTGAAGATGAGGTATCCCAGAAGTTGAAAGGCTTTGGTTGTACCAGGCAGCACCGAGTGAATCCTGCAGTCTGTTGTAAGACACATCCAGAACTGTGGCGTTATAAGCAAGGCACGCCCACTCAGGAGGGATAGAACCTGTTAGCTGGTTGTGGGACAGCTGGATGGTCTGGAAGTCTGTGGCATTTTGTCCCCAAGCCGGCGGCAATGGACCTGTGCAGCAGCATCAAAGTAGTGCTGGAACCATGAGACTAGCTCAGCAATCAACTGCATACAGGCAGGTCGGCCACCACACAGTTGTGCAGTTGGCCACCCGACATCAGTACGCTGATGAGTCATCAGCTGCAAATACCTATGGTTGTGCGTTGATCACAGCACAGCTCCAACAGCTGAGACATTGTTCAACATAAGCACCATGTAGTGCATCAAAAGCAGCCTCAGCTTGCTGCAAAGCCTGCTAGGTTTGCAATCACGTACCTGTGAAGTTGTTATTCGACACATTAAGGACACCACCAGAGGCAACAGCACCTCCAAACCAGCCAGGCAGGCTCCCATTTAAGGTGTTGCCTGCAAGGTCCAGCAGCTTGAGTTGGCGAGGCTGCACTGCAGTGCTCCAGCCAGCTGGTACAGACCCAATGAGGCCCAGCTGATTCAGGCTCAATTCGCTGATGTTGGGGTATCTGAGAAAGAGGGCGGGGTCTATCAAGCTGCCCTTCAAGCCACCGACACCTCGCATGATGATCCGGGTTGTAGATGTGTTGGTCAACCACATGGTGATGTTGGTGCTGGGTAGTGCCAGGCCAGGCATGTACTCAAGTTGTAGGTCGGTCATTGATGGCATGTTGGTGGCCCAGCCACCTGGCAGTGGCCCTGATAAGCCGAGGCCAGTCAGGCGGAGCTGTCCCAGTTGTGTCATGTTGGTGCCCCAGGATGATGGAATTGGGCCTGTTATGTTGCTGGCATTGGTGACTTGCAGCTGTCTCAACTTGGTCAGAGACCCCCAGGAGTCTGGCAGCATGCCTGTAAGCCCAGACAATCAGCAACCAGTTTGCTCAGCTGCACGAAACGAGGCAGCTTTCATGTAAAGGTATATGGCATGTGCAGCATGCCCAGCGCTTGCGTGTGCTGCGCAAAAGCAACACGATCCATGCTTCATGCAATTCTGTGTAGCAACACCAGGCGGTCACATGCTAGGATAGAGTCACCTACTTACCAGACAGCCCCCTCATATTCAGCAGCCACAAGCTCTCCAAATTCGACAAACTGTTCCACATAGTGGGCAGCGTCCCACTCATGCCATCTGAGCCATTCAGATGCAGCACCCTCAGGTTATAAAGAGATGCCAGCTGAGCTGGCAGTGTGCCATTCAGAATGATGTGGTTACTGAGGTGTAGCTCCTCCAGCATTGACAGCCTAGAAAGAGCCGCTGGGAGTGAGGTGAAGGGCACAACTGGCCCAGAACTTGCCACCACCTGGTAATCTGTTGTCAGGCAGAATCAAGCAAGGGAACAGGGCTTGTACATGTACCTGGCTTGAAGAGGTGTCAGCGACCTGTGAGGCCTCCTCAGCCTTGGCTTCATTACCTTCTTTACAGCATACAAGCAACCAGGTGCAGGCTATTCAAATAAACTCATGCATCGAGGCCTTACCACCAGCCATTGCTGGCGCTCAGCACTGCTCACCTAGCACAATGCGGCTGACTCTTGAGTTCTTGCACTCCACATATCTCCATTTGCAGGTAGTGGTGTTGGTGGTTGAATTGAATATGCCACATGTGGTCTGCTCTAGAGTGCATGCACTACACTGAGCAGCTGTGCATGGAGGCCCATTCTGGGTGTCCCAGGTCATGAAGATAGCACATGCTTGCGGTGACTGGGCACACATTGCAGATCCACCAGATATGGAGTCCTTCAGAGCCAGCAGCCCAGCAACATCCTGCAAGTGGTGACATCGCAAACATCATATTTACCATTGAGGCATTGAGGCAGCATACACTATCAGGTTTGAAGACCAAATCTGCACATGCAGAGCAAGCCTTGCTTAGTCAAGCATGTGATGGAAGTGGCAAGAAGGCAGCTTCCATGTATAGTCTTACCGCGCCCGAGGGATTGATTGTCATGCCGCTTGTGTTCTGCATTGCTTGACACTGAGCTGTGGCAGGGCTGCAGGTGGAATTGTTGCCAAGCAACATGAGGCTGGAGCAGTCACGCCCTGCAAGTTTGCAGCAAGTCACTACTCAAGTGCGTTGCAGCTATTAGTCCTGGTCTGTGGTTTCTCAACAACTACAATCTGGACTACCGATGAATATCTGATCACTCTGCTGATCAGAGAACAGGCTACTGAGTGCTGCACACAAGCGGGTCGAAGGTTGCTGGCAAGAATGGATGGTCACGTACCTATGTTTGTATTGTTGTAGTTGCCACAGACACTGCTTAAAAATTTGGGTGCTGGTCCACACACATCGAAGTTTCCTTCCATACTGAAGCAGTTCATGTATGGAAAAGCAACACTCAGTGGCAGCTGCCCTGTCAGCATGTTGCCGGTCAGCAGAAGGGTCCTCAAGCTTGCTGATATAGAGGTGTTGCTGGGTGTTGCCCACTCTGGCGGCATGGAGCCTGTCAGCTGATTGAACGACAAGTCCAGGTACTGCAGCGGCATCACACTCCATTCTGCAAAACATGAAAGATTTCAAGGCATGCAAACGACAGCTCGAGACCAGCAGCTGCAAGCCTACCCAGAGGCATTGCCGATGCCTTGAAGGCATCGCTGCAGGGCATTACTGCACGTATCACCAACATCACAATGTCTGCAGGGTGGCTGGTGACCGCACTTGTGGTGCACAGAAGTGACACCTCACTTGAATGGCTGCCTGATAACCAGAAATCTTAAAGAAGACAGTTGTGACAAACCGTACCTTGCGGTAGGCTGCCTTGAATGTGGCAGCCAGCAAGGCTCAACTTCTTCAGCATCCTCCAGTTGGCCAAGTAGGGTGAGAGCCACATCTGCAGAGGATTCCTGTCAAGCATCAGCGCTTCCAACCTCCAAGCTCCAAAGCTTCCAAGGTACCCTGTGATATTGTTGTCTGCCATTGATAGGCTGCGCAGGTTGATCATGTTAGCCCAGGTGTTTCCAACAACACCGGAGAGGTTGCAGTGGTTGCAGGTGAACTCTCGCAATGCCAACATGTAGGGTGGCGGGGGCACAGTGTAGTTTGAGCTGCTGCTGGGTGTAAACCAGGGGTTGTAAGAGCTGCCATTGACCCAGCTGTCTGGAATACCACCCTGCGTGGCAAGCCCAGAGAATCATCCAATGTATGCGCTCAGAATGACAATAGGTATGGCAGAATTATCTATTCAGCGATCTTCAAACAAAATGCAAACAGTGTGATATGCATATCAGGCACCCAACCCCATACCTGGAACTTGTTGGTGCTAGCTGTCAGTTGTGCCAGATTGTACATGCCATACCAAGCACTTGGCAAGGAGCCAGTGAAGTTGTTGTTGGACACATTGAGGTTCGTCAATTGCTTTGCTTGTCCTAGCGCTGCTGGGAGCTCTCCATACAGCTGATTATTGCTGACGTCAAGGACCTACAAGAAGTGAACATCAGCCCCATTGGCCATACAGCTTTGTGAAATGGCTGTTTTAGTAGCACTTACATCTGCAATAAAAGCAATGTGGATGGTAGGCAGCATTCTGTAAACTCAGCTGCAACTGTTGTGAGTAACAACGGCACCAACCTTGCAAA
Source organism: Coelastrella sp. MACC-549 (assembly GCA_018290735.1). Classification (NCBI taxonomy): domain Eukaryota; kingdom Viridiplantae; phylum Chlorophyta; class Chlorophyceae; order Sphaeropleales; family Scenedesmaceae; genus Coelastrella; species Coelastrella sp. MACC-549. The sequence goes on along the minus strand of JABEVS010000018.1, from coordinate 276,890 downwards.
GCCCAGGCAGCCCACCTGAAGACGCGTCATTTGCGACAGCACGCCAGACAAGATCCCTCCCAGCCCAAAGCCAGAGACATTTAAGGCCACCACAGCCATTCTATCATCACTGCATCTTACACCAGCCCAAGGCTGCAATTCACTGCATGCGTCTGGCCCAGTCCAGTTGACCAGCCGGCCTTGAGCATCTGTCAGTGCACCTTTCCAGCTGAGCAAGGCAGATGTATCAGAAACGTATGGCGCACATGTTGATGCATCGGAGGGTTTGCAGCTGCCTGTGCTGTTTAGGACGGCAGAAGTCGTACAGTCCTTGCCTGCATTGGTGCAGCAATGACAGGCAAAGCATGCAGGCGGCACAGACAATTGATAGCAGCAAACTGCAGACTGATGCACATCTTCTTGCCTAGAGCACACCCGCAGTGATGATCTGGACAGAATATGTACACGCATCTGGCATGTGGCTAGGCGTCTTATGCCACTTATGCAGCAAGCATTAAGATTAAGCTGTCCTACCAAGTACAGCAAAATTAGCATGAGCAGCCTTACCTAGCTGTGTGCCTTGGGTGTGCTGCACCAGGCTGCATGGCAGATTACCAGGAAGTGGGCCACAAAGCCTAGAGGAGCCATGAGCCACCAGACAGCTAAGATTGCTGCTCTGCATGCCCATCCAGGTATCACTGAAGCTGCCGGTCATATTGGTGTTGGCAATATACAGCGCTTGTAGGCTGGTAGGGAGCTTGAGTGCAGATATGTCACCAGACAGCAGTGGATTATTACTGAAGATGAGCGTGTTCAGTGAAGATGCATTTGTAGACCAGCCTGCAGGATGAATGACATAAGCTGCTCTCCTTTAGATCAGTCTGTGAGCAGACACACATCATCTTACATCAACTTCAAAGCATGCAAATGCCAGATGGAGTTCTGCTACAAGAATGCACACAGGGACCCAGCAAGCTGTCTTGCTTCTTTGTTTGTTCACTGCAATATCAGACGATCCTACCTGATGGGATGGAGCCCACGAGCTGGTTGCCAGCAAGGTTGATGAACTGAAGAGTCCTCCGTGAGGTGCTATTGAACCAGTCTGCTGGAATGCTGCCTCCAATGTGGTTGCCGCCTAGATCCAGCCATCGTAGTTCACTGTTGCCCCATCCTGCAGTGGCACATGAGCACACCACAGAAGCATGTCAGCAGGGTGCTTAGACAGGCAACCCAGGAATACTTGTAGACGCCAATGCACCACTGCTGTACTGTGCACCTGTGCAATGCAAGCTGCAGCAGTGCAGCGGTAGCAAGGCCTTTCGTGATGGTGCTACATGGTGTGTACAATGCCAAATGACCAACACCACAATGCAGCTTCTGCTGAAGTTGTCTGATATGAGCATCACATGCTCACCCAATGGCAAGGTGCCCACTAGCTGGTTGCCCCGTAGGTTCATCTCCCTGACAGGACTTATAGCAAAGTAGTCTAAGCCTGGCAGTACTGTCAGCTGATTAAAACTGAGGTCAATCTTTACCAGGTTTCCCATGCCAAGCCAACCAATAGGTGCACCTCCAGAGAGGTTGTTATGGGACAGGGATAGCTGCTGCAGCTGCATACCAGTCCAGTTGCTGGGCAAGCTACCAGACAAGCCGCATGAGGTGCACTGCAGGAGCTGTAATCTGCCCAAACAGGCTGATGCTGATGTCCCATTTGCACACCAGCCCCACTCAGCAGGAACTGTCCCCTGCACAGGAAAAAAGATGGCAGCAATGTCCTTGAAGGCTGAATCTCTAGTACAAAATACTATCCACAACAGCTGCAGCTGCATGCGATATGATGCATCTGTGGCTTGTGAACAGTGCAGTCCTGCATCTCACAACAACAGGATTAAGAGCCTGGAGATATAACCAACATGAACATGGTTGCACAACTATGTGCTTTGTCACCACATGACCCAGATGCAAGGGCTGAAGCTCTCACATTCAGGGGGTTGTAGCTGACATCCAGGGTTTCAAGAGCAGCTAAGTACTGGTACATCACAGGCAGGCCTCCATTCAGCAAGTTGCTGCTAAGATTGAGCTGGCGAAGCCAGGGCATCTGGCTAGACCCCCATGATGGAAGTGGCCCATTGAACCTGTTTGCTGAAAGATCAAGGGTCTGGAGGGAGGACAGTGAGCCCAGATTTGATGGAATAGTTCCCTCCAGGCCCATATCACTCCATCTCAGATCAGAAACAGCACCATTCCAGCTGCAACCAACATAGTCCCAACTTGGCGACCCGCAGGGCATTTCCAGGGTGTCCCAGTTAGCAAACAGAGCAGGATTACCAAGTGCGACTTTGATGCTGCGCAGAATGTCACGATCTGCCAAATTGCTTGTGACCTGCACTGGAGATGGGCCTTTCAGTGCGCTGGAAGGCTGGGCCACACAGCCAATCGGCGTTTGCCTTGGACTGGGTGGCTGGGATGTGTTGTAACAGTCAAAGCCTGCACAAAACCATGGCAGCCTCATCATCAATGCCTCAGCAACGAATGATGTACCTGTTGTCAGCTTTGCTCAAGCACCTCTACTCAACATTGCGTTGTTGAAGCATCTGGACCGCAAGCAGCTGCTTGTGTGTTAGCCAAGGACATAGCCGCTAAGAATAGTAGTTGCAAACACACTAATGTGCCATCAACTGCCAGTACACACAAAGCAGCTGCTGCACCATGCATGCCTATTGGAAGCTGCGCTGCAACTCACCAAGCCGAGTCCTGGTGGTGTCCAGGCAGTATTGCCCCATGCCAGTAGCACTTGAAGGATGTGCTCCACACACACCAGTACTCCAAACTGTGAAGGAAGTCAGCACATGAAAACTGCTGTACCAGGATACAGGGACTGGGCCGCTGATCCCTGTCTGATGCAGGTAAAGCTCACTTAGTGACTGGCTCAAGATGCCACCTGCCCATGACTCTGGCAAGCCACCATTCACTTGTGTGTTACTCAGGTCTATGACCTCTAAACTTCTGTTGGACCAGTCTGCAACAGGAAACATGGGTGAGGCAACAAGCGCTCATGCTGATATTTCCCTGGCTGTCAGCTGCCTTCCATGCAGGCGTTCAACATTCCAGGCCATATAACTCCCAGAAGGGTCACTCAGCACAACTCAAGGGCATTGCAGTGGTCTAGCAGGCATGCCATCCAATCTGTTTGCGCAAGCAAGGGAGCTCAGTGCTATTCCCACACACATAGTCAGTGCAGAATGGGAGCTGCCATTCCAGCGTTTTGATGCTACTGACCTGCAGGAAGTGTCCCATGCAGGTCCCAGTTGTCACCGATCACCAGATTTTTCAGATACGGCATACGCCCCCCTGCCAGTAAACCCTCAACGGGCCCCAGTAGCCTTGCCCTCTGAGCTCGTAGCGTCATAAGCCCTGTTAAGTTGGCCCATGTTGCCGGAATGCTGCGCCAATCTGAGCCGTAGTAGTCGCTGATGTCCAGCTCACGCAGAAAAGTGAGACTGCCCCAGCTGTCAGGCAACGGCCCATCCAGCTTGCTGCCAGCAAGGTTGAGGACCTCAAGGTTGGTCAGCTGAGAGAGCTCAGGGGGCAGTGTGCAGTTGGAGGTGCTACTACATACAATCTGCAGCAGCAGAATAGACACCTCTGACGTGAGGAGATTGTGGACCCTCTACTAAGAGGGTTCAGCCAACTGCTATTGCCGAATCAGACTCCGGCATATTGCTGTGTCTTAGTGCACTGCCAAGCAGTCGTTGCAGTTTAAAACACATGGCATGTCAGCCGCAGTGGTAAGGGACGGTCAGGACATCACTGTGTGCATCACCTCACCTTGAGGTACATTGACCGCAGACTGGCAACGTCCGCAAGTGCCTGCCAGTCAATCGGTCCGTATGCAGTCAGTGCACTGGGCATGCCTCTGAAATCCAGACCCACAACCTGGCCTGAAGTGTCACAAGTCAACCCTAGCCAACCGGTTGTGCATGGGTCTGCATTACCCCAGTTGGACAATACTGAGTAGCCTTGGAAGCTGTCTCTCCAAGCCAGCAGGGCAGCTCCCTGTCCTGAAATTGGCTGGGGCTTACTAGGGTCACAGGACGCCGTCAAAGCTGCTGGTGCTGTGGTGCACTGGAAAGAGTCGTTGAGTGGCAGCTGCGTAGTGCAGTCAAAACCTGTGGTAGGAACAGCACCATAGCATCAGGGTTGTCACACACACTGCCTGATTGCCGAAGAATGGCCTGGTTGTTGAAGAAGTCAGCAATTCTATGACTTTGTTCACGTTAGTGCATTCGCGTATAGTACCACATTGCTTATGCAGCTGGCAGATGGTCTCACATAGACAGTACGAGTCACAGCACTGAGCGGTAGCACTCACTTATGTTGGTGCCAGCTTTGTCAAAACAAAGGCTGTTAGCGGGTGCAAGACCGCACAGTCCAACATTGTGATCTAAAGACCAACATGTCAGATTGGCAAATGTGCCCTGGCTGCTGCCACTGTTGGCAAACGCAGCAGAGATAGGGCCTGTGAGCAAGTTGTGGTCCAGGTATAGCTGCTGAATGGTAGAGGGCAGGTAGTCTGGGACACTGCCTGGTATCTGATTGTAACTTGCATCCAGATGACGCAGAACTGGATAGTTGGTGGGAGTTGCAGCTATACCTGCAGGTGCGTCAGAGCCAGGTGCACATAAGGGCATTGAGGGCAGGCTGTCAGCGTCTGGTAAAGCACTGCCAATGACATATGTACACAAGGTAGGACTGATTGATAGGATTTCTGGGGTCCAGATGCTGGTATGAATTCATCCCCTTGTTGCCAATTGACTACATCAGGTTTGTCCCACTTGGGTGACTTGTGCAGCCAGGCTGACAAGGCGCAGTGAACTTCACCGAGTGACCACTGGGCCGTCATGCTGCAGGTGTTACTTGCTCACTAGCTGCCAAATGTTGGAGTGGTGCCTACGGTTGAACCATCACTCACCAGCGAAGAGCAACCCGTTGAGGCTGTTGTGTGCAACCTTGATCACCTCCAAAGAGTCTGCGGTACACACAGGACTCCCGCCCAACAGTGTGCCCGACAGCTGGTTCCAGCTGACATCCAGGTATTGCAAGCTGGAAAAGGCAGTCCATGACTGTGGCAGAGAAGTCAAGTTATTGCCAGAGATGTCAACATAGGTCAAGCCATACGCGCAGCTGGTTGATCCCCAGCTGGGCAGGGGACCTGATAGGCCACAGAAAGAGCATTCAAAGCGCTGCAGAGTCAGATGAGGGCTCGTGGTTTGATCACCCCACTCTGGTGGGAGGAGACCCTGCAAGGGGCATCGTAGACAGGCACACACAGCTGTTTGGCAGGTTGTTCTGTCACAATACAGCATATCCATTCATGAGCTCCAAGGACAACGCATGCATTACAGAAACTTTGTCCAACTTCAGCAGAGAGAGCTACATGAGTCCAAATGCCACTGTAGATGGCCTTCCATAACAGCTGCGCCTTGTGCAAGATACACACAACAAGTGCGGGTGCAGCAGACTGCAAGGTGTTGATTTATATGACACTTATATGGTTGTGAAGCAGCCAGCTTTGGAGTGCTGAGCTTGGTTTTAAAAAAGTATAGCTGCAGCACAGGAGGGAGGGGGTAGGGGCAGCAGCTGCTGCAGCGCATTGCATCATACTTACTGTGAATTTGTTGTATGACAGCCTTAAGTCCTTCAGCATTGGAACCTGGCTGGCCCAGAGGCCAGGAAGAGTGCCGTTCAGCTTGTTTTGCGAGGCATCAAATACCGTCAAGTTCCATGTGCCCGTCTGCATCAAACAGAATATACAGCTGTCAGAAGTTTCTTGAGCCAGGGCAGTCTGCCATGCAACTACGTGTCGAGCAGACATGTGTGACTGACAACCCCAGCAAAGCATAGCTCAGCTGGAACATGCACTGTCAATAGCATGGCTGCTCAGAACTTGCTGGCTAAGCAACATGTAAGTATCAAAAGCCTCCATGATGGCATCGTACCTCTGGAACGCTGCCACTGAGCTGGTTGTTGGACAGGTGCAGCTCCTGCAGCTGTCCTGGAAGGTTGGCTGGAACAGTACCAATGAGGTTGTTGTAGCTCAGATCCAGGTACACAAGTGCTGGACTGTCAGTTGAAGCTGTAAATGGCAAGCTGCCTGACAGGTCTGAGTGAGCAAGGCTAATGTATGTAAGGTATGGGTGGCTGTTGAGAAGTGCTGGAATGCTGCCTGCAGGCACAATACACAGACAATGCACCAAAGCACAGCTGATGTTGCCCGGACAGGTGAAGTATTGAAGCTGCACAGCCACTGTATGATTATGCATGTATCATGTTTTCAGTCTGCACAAACCACTGCTGTGGCTCCTGCACCCCTTACTCTGTCATCAGGCGCACTGAAGACCCAAACGTATGTTGTGCCAGTGATGTCAGGCTTGAAAACTAGCTGGTCAACTGCAGCCAACCAGTTGTGTATGAAAAGGTGAAAACACCAGCAAGGCCACTTACTGCCAGTCATGGGGTATCCTATTGACACCAGAGTGCTGAGGTAAGGTATTTGAAAGACCTCGTCTGGTAGACGCAGCTTATCTGGGGGTATAACACCAGCAGCAACTAGATCACCAAGCTTCAGCTCAGTGATGTGTGGCTCGTTGGATGTCCCTGTGGTAACAACTCCACAGGTATATCCAACTGGATATGGAGATAGCGGCTGCTGCAAACTGACATTGCCTACAGAACCAGAGACCGCAACTGAAGCGTTCCACATATCCAGCATCCCGCATGGTGCCACAAATGGCCAAGGGTTGTTTGTCAGATTCATGGATCTGGAGACTCTCTGCAGAGCCAAGCCATCCAATGTCCAGCCACTGACTGTCTGGAAGTTAGGACTCTGCTGTGTTCCAGTTACAGGCATGCAGCCAGCATGGAAGACGCTAGGCGACCGGCAAGTGACATTGACAAACCCATCACTGTAGGTGTGTACTGCCATTGTGTAGTTGGAGCAATTCTGGCCTGCATGGGCAGTACACATGGCAGTTTGTGCCAGTCAAGTGGGTTGCAGATGAAGCACCTCTGGTCATGCTGCATTGCACAACCTACACCTGTGATAGGACACATCGCTTCCAGCGTCCCTGTTGTGGCAGCTCCGAATTACACAGCATAAGAGCTGCCAGTGCCTTGATGTTGGTAGTGCTGCAAATATGGACACTCTGCCATGCGCCATTGAAGAGCATGCTCACCTAAGCTGGTGTTGACCATGTCGAAGCAAGGAAGACCATTGGGCACAACTCCACACAGATGAGGATTGTCTGCAAGGATCAAGCAGCCCAGGCTGGTGCCAAAGGTCACCCAAGTGTCAGGGATGGTGCCATTCAAAGTATTCCCTTGCAACTGGATCTGTGCAATGCTGGTAGAATTTGGCATCTCCGGCAGGTGGCCAGAGGTGTTTGAAAAGCTTGCTTGCAATTCCTCCATTGGAGGTGTAAGGACACCTTAGGGCATGGCACGTTCACACATACAGACAAACAAGACACACATCCTCTAAGGTATGGTTTGTCACAGCAGCTTAGGCATAGATACTCAAGCTTGGTAACGCACTGGACAGGCTAATGCACCTAAGAGCTCAAAGCTTCGCGGCAGTTCAGAGTATCATCCAAGAAAACTCTCCAGCGAAAGGTTGTGATCATTTTCCAATGCCAGCACAAATATTGCTGATGATGTTGCAGAAAAAAGAACTGTGAGTCATTTTGTATCATTTTCACAAGACCTCGTCGCCCTTACCGCCAGGCAGGCTGCCAGACATTCTGACGTTGTTCATATACAGAGTCTTGAGGTTTGCTGTTGTCCACGGAGGCCCATCAGCCCAGATGTCGGACAAGCCATTCATGCTGACATCCAGGTACTGCAAAGCTGGTGTGACAATATGCAGGAAAGAGCCGGTCAAAGTATTATAGCTCAGGTCAAGATGTTGCAGAGCATTTAGACTCCATGTCGTGGGTAGAGCTGAGCTGAGGTTGCCATGGGCCAGATCCAACTGCACCAAGGAGGAAGCCCATTGGGTACTGTTGGCCCAAGTGGCTGGAAATGGCCCCTGCAATGTGTTCGAAAGGTTTGTTTCTTGGTACAAGACTCCCATGTTTGCATGCTTGCAAGTCTGCAGCACTGCAGTTGGGTAAGCAGCTAGCTTGCTGATCAGCAACATAACCATACCGGTCTGCAAACAGTTGCATGTGAGTCATAGGAGGGTTTGGTGGGCTGCAAGCTGGAGTGCTTGTAGACATCATAGTTCAGACAAAAAGCTAATCAACCTACCATGTTGGAGATTCCTGTTAACGCAAGTGTCTTTAAGTTTGGCATATCATCCGGCCAAGTTGAACTCAGAGGACCAAAAATGCCAGCATTTCCACTGAGATCAAGCTTCCTCAAAAGAGGGTTGCTGAACTGCATTGCATCTGGCCCCGAGAGATGCGCCGAGACAACTGCTCCCGCGAGGCTGATAGATGACAATGCTGACAGGTGCTTGAAGAGGCCTTGTGGTATAGTGCAGGTGGAGGAAGAGAATGCACTCTTTCCTGCAAGGTCCAAGCCTGTGACTCTGCCTGTTGAAGCATCACACTCAACACCGTCCCATGCTGGGGAGGGGCAACTGGGGTCGGCACCAAATGGTATACTTTCTGCATACAGACAATGCTACTAAAGTCAGCCTTTGCTTCAGTTAGGTTTGCAACCACCTACCAGCTGGCTAGGACACCTCCGAAAGGTGCAGCTCGATTAGCATCATGAGCAGCTGCAGCTGGCATTGCGGGCCGCCATTGCCCCTGATGCCTCAAAGAGCGCTGAAGGACATGATGAGCCGGTCAACAGCGTGCCAAGTACAGTCAGAATAGCCCAACTGACACAGGGAAAGAAGCCAATAATCTGCTTCTGTGAAGGGCATATCTCGATAGTGCTGTTAATGGCCAGTTTCTGCCCTGCCATGGCAGTGAGAGTCAAGCAGGCAAGAAGGGCAATGCTGAACCAACAAGGTTGCCACACACCTTGGTACCAATAGAATGGTACACTCCACTGGCAACCACTTTGCCATGTGAGAAGCTCTGTCCATTCAAGGGTTGCGTTCTTACGGCAGATCTTACTGGTGCTTGTGTCTGAAATGAACTGTCCAAAGCCAAGCTGAGCGCCTGCGGTCAAACAAGTATACATGGTGAAGGTGAGGGCCTCGAGCTGGGACCCTGGAACCATGAGATCCTCTGACCCCAGCTGAGCTGTGACCCTTCAAGACTGGTCCCATGCCTGCAAACGATGGCGGGCTGAGCAGCAGCAACAGCAAGGCTGTACCACCAGCTGATGAGATGATGGCCTGACAGTTGGTCAAAGGAATGATGATGCAACGATGATGCTTCAAACAGATTGACAGGGTGATGTTGCTGACCCTGGAGTTGGAAATTAGCTGTATTGAGGAGACTTACTCAAGGCAGAGCTGTTGCTGATGCTGAGTGTGCAGGGCAGATTTGGCCAGCCATCCACACCAGCGCCCAGGGTCACATTGGTATGGTCGATGTACCTGCACACAGCGCACTTCATCGAGTCACATTGATGAACACCTAAACACATACTCCAGGACTGCATGCTGCTGAGAGGTGACACGACAGCCACGGCAGCCTGGGTGTACAGACTTTCCAAGCTGCTGCAATTTTAATGTTGTTCAGTATCAGGGTGCAATGCACAAGCTGCTACTTCTTGTGGAGCTGTCTCTTGCACACCGGTTAGCTCTGATTGCGCAGACCGGAAGCTCATGCTACTCACAGTTCCCACAATTTCATCTGACCAAACAGGTTCTCTATGTTGGTGTACTCAAGTGTTGGGTTGTCACCAAGATCCAGCACCCTGAGACTATTGATCAGCCCAGTGCCAATAGCTGGCTGGCTCCAGTTTGCAAGCTGACTGGAGGTCTTGGCAGTCAGCCCACAACTTCGTGCCTGCATGATGCAATGGCAGTGTGTCGTGTCTCATTGATCTCAGCCAGTGATGCACAGCAGTGGATGTGCTGGTCACAGTGTTGTGATACCCTTGCAATGCTTCAACTTCCACTCTCAAGATGTTGATACATAGCTTGCTGGTGCTTGCAGGATTATTCCTCCTTGCTGCTGCATGTGTACCCATGCATGGGTAGCGCAAATTTGGTGGCTGACCTTCAAGACTTCAAGATTCCAACTCTGCCAGCTATCAGGGAGCATGTTAAGTGGGTTTCCTGATCCATCCAGCAAAGGTTCAGAGGAGTTGCCACCCAAGGGGTTGTAACTGATGTCCAAGTAGGTCAGCAAGGACCACTGGGCCAAAGAAGGGTGAGCCGCATGGATCCAGTTGCAGTGGTGGCAGATCAGTGTCTTCATCTGACTCATCCCTGTCATCCACTCAGATGGTAAAGTCCCTGCAGAGGCACAGAGGATTTTACAGAATATTATAAGGTCATCTTTGGCCATCTTCAGGCCCTTGCTACACAGCAGGTGCCATGCCGTTGCAATCTATGCAACTGATATTTGATTGGTACACAGAACCAGTGATTACTCGTACATGGGGAGAGCCTCACCATTCAAAAGATCATTGAAGCCTGTGGAATATGATAAGTCCAGATACTGTAGACTGGCCATGTTGCCCCAGCTGATGGGAAAGGGGTCAACAGGGACGGGCTGCCATGCAGTGTAGGAGAGGTCCAGCTCTGACAGATTGTTCAGGCCACCCCAAGCACTTGGCAAAGGCCCTGCGACATGACAACAGGTGACACGCTGGGGCCATGCATTGAAGGCTTATCAGATGGTGAACAAGAACTGGCCTGAGACAAGCGGCAGCCCATGCAGACATGCAGCCTACTACATACCTGGATGGCTGCACTATTGACATCACATGCCATTGCACTCCCTTGCAACTGAAACTAGTAGGTAGCATAGCAGGAACACAACACCATGCACTTGTGTGCTTGGATGCTGAAGCAAGATGCGCACCTCCAAGAGCTGTCCTTGCAGCATTGATGCTCACAAGCCCTGTAAGATTACCCCAGCATGCTGGCAATGGGCCTGTAGGTGAAACAGCAGCATCCTTACCCTTGGATGTTGGCACAATTTTGCAACTTTTTATCTTGTTTAGGCTCAAAACAGGCCCAGGCTCCTGGAAGAATCCTATTGAAAGTCTAGTGCCATTAGCAGGTTGCACAGCTGCCCTTTGTACGCATTCTGATGGCTCCAGGAATGGCTGCTGGCTGCGCTAGCATCAGAACCTGAGAAGGTATTACTGCTGCCACTTGTCATGATCTAAATGTCACCTGGTGCATTGCGCAGGTGAGCTCACCTTGCAATAGCATGTTATCGCTCACATCTATGCGTTCTAGAGCGGTTGCTGTTGTGCAGAGGTCACCCAAACCTGGGCATTAAAGAAAGGAATGCAGCATTGACAACCTGCCTTGCGTAGGAATAGAGTAGAAAAGCAAGATTGCCAACAGGATGCAACAAGGCTGGACTATGTACAGAATGCTGCAGTCTTCTTGACAACAAGCAGCCTCCTTGGCATTCAGCTTATCACAGGCCAGCTGCAGGTTGCATGCACAGGACTACTTGCCCTTTCAATCATAACCGATCCATTGTTTCTGATTTACGGTGCATTGAACTGCAGAGCATGCTCTGTTGCAGCTGTAAAGGGCCTTGATGCACAGTCACCACTGCTCGCCTACCTGACAACTGGTTGTGAGAAAGCAGCAGCTCCTTCAAGGACCCAGGCATGCTGTTGAGCTGTCCTGTGAGGTTGTTGTTGGATAGGTCCAGGCGCAGCAACTTGTCCAAGCCTTTATGAAGAAAGAATGTGTGCAGCAGCCACAATCACCTTCAAGACTCACTGAAGGCGTACCATAACAGGCTCTGCACTCAGGGTATGCCTTTGGATGGTCCCACCAACAATACAGATTGCTCACAGATACTTGACTCAAGTACGGCGATAAACGGCACAGCATTGGTGTGCACACGCCGGTCAGCTGCCGCATCATGGTGTGCCAGTCTGCTTCTGCTGGTGCTGATTACCTGCACTTCACAGTGCTTACCAGCAAGCGAAGGCAATGTGCCAGAGAGACCCAGCCCTGACAGGTCAACTGCTGTAACACGCATATCTGGCGAACAGCTGATGTGCGACCACACTGCAAGAAACAGAGCCGCTCAGACATGCACAGCCTTGGCAGCAAGAATGGCAATGCAAGTCTATGCATGAGCAGGGCACATCGCTTTTACAGCTGCTTGTCTGTACTTTGTCATGCATGCCTTCAATGCAGCCGGTGAACCAATTCATTCATTGAAGGCACTCACCGCTTGTGCATGGTGCAGATCCATTCCAGTTGGCCAAAGCAGTTTCTGTATTGTTTGCTAAGAACAGCTGCAGCGTTGTTGCATCATCTGCTTCTGTGAGAGCTACCACAAGCTGCTGCTGACAACACAGAAGGAGCAAGGCCAGACACACCTGCACGTCATGTTTCAACAAGACCCAAATATGTAACAAGATAATCCGAAATCCGGTTCGTCTCAGGTGAGCAGATGAGAGTGAAGCCATCAGCTGGCTATGAAGGCAGCTCCAATTCAGGCACAGCCACAGTGACTGGTATGTCATGGCCGTTATGGACCTACATGTATCCATTTAGCTGCGCTCATTGCCATCTGTGGCACAGGCGAGCGCTGCTCAGCGGTTGTCACGCCAATTCTAGCGCCATCAGTAGTTAGTACACGTGTTTCTGCGCAAGAGCAGTGGTACTGCATATAAAGCAGTAGCTTGAATCTTGATAAGATATACTGTGTGCATGTATCTTTACATAGCCACAGGATCGGAAGCCCAGGAGCAGGTCATAGATGATTTGCCAAAAGAGCCACTCGCTGAGCCAGGTCAGGAAAGCCCAGACGGGTGTCGATACAACATATATTTTACGCAAAAGGCGATGTGATTGAACAATGATAACACGCTGCAGCGAATACAAACTACGCCTATGGGTCAAACTTGCCGTCAGATTTGCAGCGCTCATCAGAGGCGTACGTAAAGCTTGTGCCGTTGAAGCTGATATGCCCTCACCAGACAGCCTCCATTTGCTGAGGCCGTCACTCCGAGCAACATCTGCGCTCCAATCATTCCCAGCTTGTGCACTGAAAGCACGCGACATCAACACGAGGCAGGGCTGGCGTCCAACATTACATGATGGGCTACAAGAAGGTAGCCCAGAAAGCAGAATGCTGTGGTCCTTCAGGGCACACAGCAGCACAGCAGAGATAAGAAGTCTCCTAAGAGATTGTTGCAAGCTGATGAAGCAACCAAGGAGTAGCAGTGATGATCAAGCACTCCGCGTACAGACCGAGTCAGCAGAAAACCAGCAGCAGTCAATTCGATTGCAGCAAGGCAACATTGCACATGCATAATGCTGCAGCCAATGGTCACCTGCGGGTCGCCATCAGCACAGGCAAGTCCATTCAAAGCTCCAGCATAGGGCGAAGCCTTCCAATATGGTCTGTTGCTGCACTGTTACGATCCTGCTGCATCATTAAAGCTGGCTGTATCAAGGCATCCAGCATACGTTATCCTTCCCTTCATGCCTCCACATCATTCCAGAGATGAGGTTGGCAGCAGATGACTACTGCTGGCTGTCAATGTGGCTGTCATTGTTGCTTTGAAGTTAAAACAGCAATAGCAGCTATTTTGGCTTCATCACTTGCATGATAGCGCAACATATGTCTGTGACTGGCAAAAGCATAGGTTCTGATGGTGGCTGACATGTGCACTTAGCATCTCCACCTCATCTTGATTCAAGACATCCTAGCTCTTGCTGCTCAAGCTGCTGCTGCAGTGCTGAGCCTTCTATCTATGCACAGGGCACCATACTACACAAAATTAGCTGCTGCCGACATGGTGTCCCTGATGCTCTGCCAGCAAGCTCGGGCCAGCATGTTAGCAGCGCTGCTGCAGCTGCGCTGACCTTCTGCTGCTCTTGCTGCTTCTGCTCTTGCTTCCCTAACACAGCTGTGGCGTGTTTCTGACTTGCATGGCGAGTAAGCCGACGCCAGGATGTCAAGCAAAGCAGCAGGGCGTGTTTCCGTGTTCTTCTTGTGCTTGGTGCTGAGCAACTCCTCCAACAGCTGCTGGTGCCCAAGCTCTTGAGACGTGCAAGAGCAGGGCCTGAGCATTGGGTGTTTGGCAATGGTGCCCGGCAATTTTCTGCTTTCCAGCTGTTGTTAGGCGTGTATGTAGCTGATGCATTACAGATTGTCGATGTATGGACAGTTCAGTCACCAGCCCTCCCTGGATGGGCCAGATCAAGGGCCACATCCAGGGCCAGGCTGTGTTCGACACCTTCAACACATGGTGCTGCAACGTTATCACTGTGAGATACCTGCATGGGGCTGATTGGAGGGCGTTTGGTCGGGTACAAGCGCATAGAAACTAAGCAAGCACCAGGAGGTCTGACACATGCCCATGTACGAGCACCGGTTGCCCTATGTCAAAATCAGCAAGCCAACGCACCAAGTCAGCAACAGTGAAGGTGGATACCCAGCTTCCGTGACCTCGGAAGTTTGCCACAAGGATATTATCTTAAAGAAGCGGAACTCAGCAGAACCATGGGGCGGTTGGGTGCCGGTGTTCTTGAAATCTGCCGTGGAGCTTGATGTATTCTTCGTTGAACTGGATCAGACCTGCAGTCCTCAGGGGCACTCCGCGTGAACAATGCAACATGGCTTTGGGCTAACAACAAGAGCTTATGGAGGCTGAGTTCGCTGAAACTGCTGTATTCAGTGCATATGAGGAGGTAAGTATGCTTTCTGAGTGATCATATACGGGCATGCTCGAGACATGCCACATTTATGATGCAAAGGCAGTGCTGCTGTAGGTGAAGGCAACTGTGGGTCAGAAGAAGGTGCTCAAGATCTACCTAGTTGACAGAACTGGCAAGAAACATTTAGCAGTGACTGGGGAGGATCTGGGAGACGCTCATTACCACTATCACAGCTCCAAGCCATTTTCGAAGTATGGCGTGCTGGACTGCCATAATCGCAAGGAACTCCTTGTCTGGTAAGCTTGCAGCAGACGAGGGTGCCAACTTACTGCACCACAGCCAACACAGAAGAGTAAGCAAGTGCCTGCAGTTCATGGCGCAGCAGGTGCCTCTGTCAGCCTGATCTGCCTGATTACTGCAGCCTGCTGCCCATCTGTTCAGCTGAATACTGATTCATACTGCATCACTGAGGAACATCTGCAGGTACTTATCACCTGTCCATCAAAGCACATCTTTGTCGTACCTTGCATTGCTGTGTTGCATAAAACTGCCTGCACATTGTGTGCCCAGCAGCAGATGCAGACACCACAGATTGTGAAGCTAGGCTGCACCCACTCTGCTGTTTGCACTTAGGCTTGAGCGGATCATAAGCGAGTCAGGCGGTGCACAGGGAGCGCATCTGATGGCAGACGAAACCAACCCAGATGGTGTTTACTTCACACAGCACTGGTATGCAGCTGTACAACCAACTGTCATGATGTTCCAACATTGCTGGTCATGGATGACAAGTAACACCTGCTCCTTGCATTCAGCTTTGGTACAAAGCCCTGAGCATTTTCGATTGTGCCTGTGCTTGTGCAATTGTTTAGGGCTTTGTAATCTGCTGTTTGTGGTCTCAATGACAGAAGCTGCCTGTGAAAACAAACCTTTGCGGTTGCGTGTCCTGGCCTGGAATGCTTGATTGCAGCTTTGAGCGGGCCCACTACCCTGATGGCAGGCGCTGCAGCCGCTGGTACCTGATTGACCAGCACGGGAACCGGCACTTGGCAGTAATTGGCATTGAAAGGGATACCAAAGATGGTCACTACAACTACATCGCTGTAAGGCAGCTCGGCTTCTCAAATTTCAACTATTGAGTGCTTGTGACCATGAACAGGACACATCTGCATGCATGGCCATACAGTTCCGCAATTCTGATGGCTCATGCTGAGACATATGCAACAGCATGGCAGAAGCTGTCTGTGCCGGGAGCAGTGTGTTGCGCTGCATGCGGCACGTCATCAAGCCAGTTCAGATGTGTGGCATACGCAGGAGGAGCCATTTTCCAGCATCAAACCGTTGCATTGCAGCAATCAGTCAGGAGTCTACAAGTGGCTGGAGAATATGGTCACTCATCACCCAGGGGATGCAGATTATGCTCCACCAAGCAGAGGTGAGGAGCATGTATGTTCTTTCCTGTTTTACATGGATGCATCGGATGCCAGCTGTGATCTTATGCAAGCATGCTGGCAAGACATCAGCAACACTTTCACAAACCAAGCTCCATGCCTTTGTCATTGTATCTAAGACGGCAGCGAGGTTTTGGATCATGTTTCAGTCCAACAAAGCTAGCTTGTGTCACAAATTTGCTGCTGAGCATGTATGCTGCTGGACTGCTTCATGTTCTGGTGCTGCAGGTGCAGGGGCAGCATCCGCTGAGCGGCCAGGGCCCCTGGTCATCAACCTCTCTGCATTGCGTTCGGCTCGCAAGAGCGCTGCTGCACTCAAGTCACTTGAGAAAGCAGTGGTGGTGGAAGGCTTCCAGCGGGCAAAGCCAAAGGAGCGCAAGTCATCGGGGGCACCTGCCCAGCCTCAGAAGCAAAAGTAAGCAGTGGGATGCGGGCCAGCTTCAGCGCAGTGTGTGATGCATGGATGAATGATGCTTGAACAAGTTGACTTTCCAGAACTGATATATGTCCTGGACACCACCTGAGGGTGCAAGGGCTGCATTTGTGTCGTGTTTGGGCAGCTTGCTTCAAAGGGGGTGGGCTCTTCCTGAGTGGACGAGGCCCATTGTCATCAGATGCTCTCAGTTGATGCATCACTGCCAGACCTACCTGGAGCTGCTAGATATAAGTTGGCAAGTCCCTGTTGGTCACCTGACAGGTAGTGCGAGTATTGTGTCCTGCTGCATTGTGCAGGCAAGTAGGCATAGTGCAGCAGCTGCAGCTCAAAAAAGTAAAGAAAATGCAGGAAGACATCATTGCAGAGGAGCAGAAGCTGCAGAGTAACCACCTAGCAAAGCTCAGACGTGCCGCAGCAGCAGAGGTTGCAAGTGACACTGCAGCCAAGGCGTGCACATTGGGCTGGCTCCATGGCAGTCTGGCAGGTGAAGATGAAGAGCACCTGGAGCATTGGATAGGGGTGCTGACGACCGTGTTGGACCTGCAGCAACAGCAGCAGCAAAAACAGCAGCAAGAGCAGCACCTGGGTGAAGGGGCTGGGGTGGGAGCAATATCTGCAGCAGAGCAACCGCAGCAAGCAGCAGTCAGTGCAGATGAGTTCATGCAGTGGGTCAGGCAGCCTGAAAATTTCAAGCATCATCTGCGGATTCTCCTGGAATGCTTGAAGGAGTTGGCAGCTGCTGACCTGCCCGGAAGGGTGCTGGTGTCTCACAAGGTGGGAGGTCACACTCAATAATGCCGAAGTGACCGCGATTGATTGTATTAAGTATGCGATAGGGCCTGTGCTTGACATCTGTATCTCATGGGTGTGTTATGACACATAATAGTCCTGCATGGGCCAAGTAGCTGTTGCAAATGCGAGGCCTTGACCATGTGGTGATTCTGCTGCTTGGCCAAGGGTATGCCGACTACTTGCTGCAGTTGTTGGTCCGCAGTTGCTTTCTGAACTATCATGGGTGTTTGGTTTCAGCAGCCTCACATGCTGTGTACAGTGGGACAAGGAAGTGTGAGCAGCCTCACATGCTGTGTACAGTGGGACAAGGAAGTGTGAGCTGCAAGCATATGTGCAACAGCTGAGCTGACATGCATCATATTCCCGATGCTGCCTCATTGATGATCAGGTAGTCCCAGTTGTGCAGCGATGTGTTGCTTACCCTCAGAGCGCAGTCGCTGGCATGGCACAGCACATGTTAGACCGTTGGAGATGGCAGTTGGCAGGTCACATGCATGTGCTGACAGCCCCCACCTACATGGAGGACCACCTGGCTGCAGTAGAGGAGGAGATTGCTGGTGGACTAGTGCCACTGCCGCAGCTGCCAAAGCATAAGCAGGTGATGCTTGAGTTCAACAGTGTGCACAGTTCATATGCGTACTTGCCATGATGCTGCAGCGCATGAGCCAGGGCACTCAAACATTGGCTTCTTGGCAGTTGCTGAGAGCTGCCATTGTCAGGAACGCAGACAAGCGTCAGCTTGTGCTGACCGTTGTTTGACTGCCGTTCTTGTGTTATAGGCAATGTTGAACAACTCGCTGCCAAAGCCACCAGTAGCGCCTGGCTTTCAGACCCCTGCTCCACTGGGAAAGCTCGGCAGCCAACAGCAGCAACTGCAAGTCCCTGGCAGTGCTCCTGCAGCCATAAATATGCCTTCTGGTTCAGCATCAGGACAGCACACTGCACTTGCAGCTTTCACACCCTCAGTTACAGGGTTCACCTTAACACCTGCAGCAGACCTACAGACACCAGGGTTCTTCACACCTGTTGTTGCTGGGGGTTTGGCAGCTGGTGCAATAGAGAGTGGGGTTCTGGGTGCAGCAAGCATCAGAGGCACCGGCGCTGCAATGCCAGGCATGATGGGGGCTACTACTGGCCCCAGAGGCGGTTTGTTGTTTGGCAATGCCCTTGGTGGCGCTGGGGGTGCACTGGGAACAGGCTCACTGCCTTCAGCGGGCCCCACTGCTGCGGTGGGAGCCGGTGGTACTGCTGGGCTGCCATACGCCCAGCAAGGGGTCAGTGTGGGTTTCATAGACCCTTCTGTTGCTGCATATAGTAGTGCAGGAGGTTTATCGAGCTGGGGCCTTGCAACCGGCATGTATGGTGCTGCGGGGCAGCTGCAACAGCAGGTAAATGGGCATGGTAGCGCTGCAGCAGTTGCAAATGCAGCTGGTGGCAACACTGCAGACTTGGGGGTACTGCAGCAGAATGGAGTACAAGCCAGTGGTACTGGTGATGTGGCGATGCAGCAAGCAGCACAGCAGCAACAATTGGCGGCACAGTTGCAGTATCAACAGCAGCTACGGGCGCAAATGATCTTGATGAGTCAACAGCAGGCTGCAGCTGCTGCTGGTCCTGGCAACATGCAACTTGTTGGGGGTCTACAGCAGCCATCGGGTTCAACTGTGCCTACAGCAGCAGCAGCAAACATGAGCTCAGTGAACCCAGCAGCTCAACAGCAGCAATGGTTGCTGTGGCAGCAGACTCAGCCTCAGGTGATGTGGGCTGCATCACCATCTGCAGCTCAACCAATGCAGGATGCTGGTGGTCAAGGGCTGCCACAGCAGCAATAGCACCAGACTGCTTCATTGAGCGCAAGCACTTGGTGACCTATGGTGTGTCCTTGTGGCAGATTTGCCGAGTGTCATTGAAGAGAAGGGGGAGCTAAGCACACAAGCTTGTCTATTGACGCTATGGGCTTACTCGAGAATTAGCTGTGCGGACTGCATGTCAACCAACAGAGCCTTATTGGAGCTGTACAGGGGTAAATACTGCCTTCAGGGAAACTTCTCCGTTGGGGCAGGCTCCTCGCGGTGGTATAGAAGACGCCACCGACCTTGGGTTTTGCCCTTGGAGTGCTGTGCGACCCTGATAGCTCAGTTGGTTTGCTTGGGCAGGGCCTAACGGCCGGAATAGCCCTTCCATCCCTCCCTGTTGGGGCAGGACTGGGTACTAGTAGTACTACTCTAGTAGAGTGCTGCAACTTATGCCATGTGTGCCCTTGGACCGCATGTGGAGCACTTCACCATAATGGCGACATGATGTCAGCATGCAGTCATCAAGTGCCGGCCTTATAAGGCCTTACAGGTAATTACACATGTTCCGGCAGCTGGCACAACAGCTGGCAACATCAACATCACAGAAATCCCGGCTCACCTCTTGGAGCCGAGTCGAGCACGCACCACCATTACCACTAGCAATGTCAGCCTGCAGGCAGCTAATAATTGGCTCGCTAACGGGTTCTACCCGTAATGTTTACACTCGTGTGATTCTACAAATTGGTGGCAGATCTAGATAAGCCTTATCTGACGGCGTCTGAGGCAGCCCGCCAAGTTGCAGCGAATCCGTGCCTTGGCAAGTACTGCTAGCTATAGCTACAGCACTCAGTTCGTACCGGCAGGCCATGCATGGTCATATGACATCTTATCCTCATTGCCATGCCACTGGGCTGTTGCTTCGTTACAAGCTTGTTTGGTGAAATGATTTGGCTTGCATGCTGCCAGCCAATCAGTAACCAAGTGGTTGGCCGGTCCGCAGGCCCCCGGGCCGAGCTCGGGACCTAAGCCTTGCCGAGCGGCCTTGGGAGGCTCCGTTCACTGAACCTTTGAGAGGCGATACTGCTAAGTCCCAGATCATGCGGTGCGAGAAAATTTACTATCTTGCAGCCGACATCAGATCAACTTGGAGCCCCAATTTTGCCTGGCATTGGATGATTGGATGATCCAATCAGACGTAGGCCAATCCCTCAGACATATGGCATGCCTACCTACTACTACTACTAGTGGTAGTAGTAGGTAACCTCAGATGCCATACAGCTTTGGCAGAGCTGTATACACATGTACATTTTGAACACAATCGTTATGCCAGTGATTCCCCCGCTGACATCCTGCTTCCAGTCCATGTGCTGGTATCTTACGGCCACAACAACACACCTTCCTGAAACACCTGCAACCCGGAAAATATTTCATGACACTGCTCACATGCTTGGGGTCAGAGCAGCCCTATGCTTGGCTGCACGTGTAACATGCAGTGCAATAGGCTGAGTGCTGAGCTTCCTTGATGCCGCTTCTTCTATAAGAATCTGGCTGTACTGATTCACCCGTTCGTCTGCATCCTCAACCGCCAACTGAGTCATAAGTGCATCCTGCACATCTTGCAACTTCTGAGCTTCCTGCTTTGCCTTACGGTTGTGTGATTGCCACTGCTGGAACTGCTGCACCTGCAAACAGTATGGCAGGCCACCAGATTGCAAACACCAGGATGAGGTTTGTGCTGATGTATACATATTACACAGTCCCGGGCTTCATCCCAACCAATCTGCTGACTCAGTGACGGTCAACCTCTTACCGACCTAACCAAACCTGGCAGAGCCGTGGTTGATGCATCTGCTGCAATGCATAGCATTCAATGACTGTGCACACCTGCAGAGCTCGTTGCCTGGCATCAGCAGCCTCCTGCATTTCCTCCTGCTTCAGCTGCACAAGCCGCTCGCTCCACGCGTCCTTGAAAGTAGCATCAGCAGCACGAGTGGCCTCTGCTGAAGCCGCCTTGTAAGCAAGCTGTTGCTGGTTGCTGCGGTGCTGGGCTGCTTGCTGCTCTTCACGCCTGCAAGCAGCAGTACAGTGAGGCAGGCAGGCTTGTTGGCAAGTTTAATCATGCATTCAGCAGTCTAGCAGGGGTTGGTCTGTTACCACGGATCAAAGGCCTGGTACAGCACGACAGGCAGCTATGACAGGAAAAAGCATAACCTGCTGTGGTATGACTACAGCTGTGTCACTGTGGTCGTGGCAGAAGGTAAAACAGGAAGCCTACGCTCGGAGCACTCTGTATGAGCAACTGCTTCATCCAGCACAGGACCGTGCATGATGCCACAAAGCTGTCCATGTGCAACCCTTGCATGCAAACTTCAGTACTCACCACTTTCTGCGCGCTTCTGCAGCTGCATCTGCCTTCTCCTCAGCTGCATGCATATCTGCTGCCAGCTGCTGCTCATTGTTCTGATGCCATTGCCGATAGTTCTCTTCCATCATGTCACGCATGGCCTGTAGAGCAGCAGAGGTGACAGATCAGAGAAGCTGCAACTCTGATATTCTCTTGTCGGTCCTGTAGCAAGAACTGCCAGTGCAGAGGTGGCACTTCTGCAGCGCAGCAGATAAATCGATGCTCACCTTGCGCCTGGCTTCCTTTGCAGCTTCTTTTGCCTGCTTTTCGGCAGCCCTCTGAGCATCCACCTCCGCCTTATGCTGACAGAAGGCTGATGGAATCAGGCGGCAGACATGAGTGTACTCAGTGGCTAGCACTGTGCCTGATCTGAACCCAAAGCAAGGCTGCCGCCAACACCCTAGATCATACTATGTCCGGCGAGGGATGCTTTGCTGATTTTAAGCCGGTCAAAATGGGCATATGCACAGAGTGTGTGCATACTGTTTGTGTCAGTAGATGCCATGATCCCAACAGCAAGCAATTCATCTTATGCGCAGCTCATACCTTCTATTGCTTTGTCTAGCTGCTTTTCCCTCTGCTGCTCAGCTGCCCTAAATGCCAGCAATGTATCATTGGCTGCTGTGGTGGCCGCATTCATCTGCAGGGCCTTGGTCCTCCAGGCTGCCTCCTTTGCCGCCAGCTCAGCTGCCTCTTCAGTTGCCTTGCGCCTAATCAGCTCACCCTCAGCCTTGTTGGCAGCCCTGACAGCAACATGCAGATCAACATGATATTGATATGGCTTACCCCAAGGAGGCAGGCAAGCTATTAGGTTATGCCATAGCCTGGCAGGGAGACTCCCTCTACCGCAGGGCCTGCCAGCAGCACGGGGGGGGGGGGGGTGTGCGGCTGCTTGTACTGGTTACAGTTGTTTGGCCAAGCAGCTTCTCTGGCTACAAACAATTGCAACGCCGTGCCATGCTTGTCCCCGCCAAGCAGTTGATCATGAAGCCCCGGGCGCCTGAAGAGAGGCCTCACCTTTCTTCTAGTATTCGCTGTTTCAGCTGCTCCAGCTGCTGCATCTGCACACCTTTCTGTGCCAGCGCTGCTGCCTTGGCAGCTTGCAGCTTAGCAAGCTCAGCTGCTTCTGCTGCCTGTGATTACAAGCATTGCACACATATCAGCCCCTGTGAAGTCATCGGCCCTTTGAGCGATCCAAAACATCATGAAAACAGTTTGCTACTGTGTTAGCTAGCAGACCTACACACCCAATGTCAGTTCTAGTGGCCAGTTGATTGCGTATTGGAAGACCTGGCACATGACACAGCAGCATATGCAGCAAAAACTCCTAACCTCTAAGGCACGTTTCTGCTGCTTCACAAAGCGCTCCTCCTGTCCCTTGTTCAGCTGAGCAACCTGCTTCTTGTGATCCATCAGTGCTTGATTTTCTTGCGTTACCTGTCAAGATGAGCAGTACACTCATTCTAGTTAAAAACTGCAAGGATGCTGTGAAACTTCATCTGTCAGCTGACCTTACACAGCAAGGTGCAATGTGCTGGTATTGCTGCTCGTATGCTGCCAGGGCCAGACATGATCGCAAACAAGGATGGGCCAGCTGCACTCTGCATATGGACCCACCTCCGACAGCAGCAATTTGCCATGTAGTGCTTTGATGTCGTCTGTTTCATCAAAAAGCATCTTGTTTGCGCGCTCTAATGCCATCCTGCGCTGTTCAGCCGTTACCAGGGCTTCTCGACGATCATCCTGCAGTTCCAGCATCCTACCATGGTTCAGCATCGAGCCAATGCATTACCATGGCGTAAGGCTATGCTCAGGGACCGCTTGCTACGGCCAGGGCAAAATGTAAGCCTGAATTATAACTGGGTGCCAGCCTTGTGATGTCTCACGACAGGTTTGTGCGCACATACCTCTTCCCTCTCTGCCTCTTCTGCTGCTATCCTCTCTAGGCGAGCCTGCTCCTTCCGAGCCCTTGCAGCCTGTATCACAGGCATATCAATCAAACAATCACTCTCAAGTGACTTGTCCTGCTTTGAGGGGAATGCGCTCATACCTGCAGCGTGTTTGGCCATTTGCCAGCGCGCTCCTCGCTCAACTGCTTCAAGCGCAACCTTTCCTCCTCTCTCCGTGTTTGTTCCGGCACCGTGACAACCTGCGCATTGACCAAATGTTCATTGCTCAGAGGAAGGACTCTGCAATTTATGTGCCAACCCAGAGAGTTCTTGACTTCTGTAAAAACCTTTGCTCGTATCTTGTCAAGTTGTTTAGCAGTAATTATGTTGAATGAACCCATCTTGATGACCTATCAGTGTCTGCGCTGAGGGGCACTAGAGGTCCCTTACGCACACAGCTGCATCAGCTAAACTTGTATTGCTCTTTGAAGCAAAGCAGCTTGCTTCAAAACATGTGAGACCTGACGTAAGGGCACTAGCTTGCGTAATGACACAGTCACAAGTTTACTGTGACATATCACTCGTCCTGGTAATTTGATGACCACTTACACGCCGCTTAAATCACCATAGATGAATTTGGAAGCCTATTACATTTGCGCAGCATGTGGATCATTAGGCACGCCGAGCTGCCAGCTGCTGACACAGCTGGGGCTTCAAGTGTGTGCACATTGTTGATGGTTAATAGAGGGTTGTACAACACGCACTCTTCTTTGGATCTTATGAGATTTTGATTTATTCAAGGATAGTCAACAGTAGGGTCACCACCTGCATTGCCAACCAGCTGCCCCCTAGATGGAAGTTTCCATGCAAAGGATTCATCCAAAAGTCATTAACAACTGCGCTGGTCATACAAAATATGGCTTTCTGATCAACTATGTGGCGCCAGGCACTAAGCCACATCGGACAGCACGGCCAGTGTTCGTACCTTCAGGTAGCAGTACACACAAGTGCAGGCAGAGGGCTTTTCCTGGCACCCGCAGCATGATATCAACCTGCAAGCTGCTCAATCGGGTAGCAGAAAGCAGTTAAACATTTTTGATAGGCAGTTACCCGGCCTAGCTGGGCTAAAAGAGGATTGAATATTGACAATGTGTTACAGTACCAACCTTACCCGTCTGTACTCACGCTGGTTCCATCAGCAGGCTACATGTCAAATGATTTACTCCTTCAACCAACTGCGCGATAGATATGAAAATGCTGATGAGCTGTCCTTTGAGCTGTCGCCCCACCTGACATCTATTCTTGCGCGTGAACAACCACTGGAGTGCAGCTGTATAACAAAGCGAATACTCAGTACTGTGATTCAAGGGTGCATGGCAGAGGCGCTCATATGGCATCAGCGTACAAACAATTAACATCCTCCAAGTTGGGGTCCCCAACTACCATGGCTTGGCAATGATGGCGTGTAAAGGTTGCCACAGATGCTGAGCAGATCGCGTTTGATTGCAGTGTGGCTAGCGTGGCTCGTCGTATGCGGTGTCACCTTCACTGGGCTGTCCAAGGCAAGGTCAATTAGGGAGCAGTATGCCGAGCTACTGCACTCTTTTATGCACAGGCCTGCAGCTAGGACGAAAACGGCAGCAATGCCTATTCACATAAATCAACATCAGCTTATGCTGGAGGCGATGCAACGGCAGCAGCAAGATGACCTGCAGAAGATGCAGCACCAGAGCAAGCAGCAGGAACAGCCAGTGGCAGTTGGTCAAGGACGCCGTCAAACAACAGCAGCACCTGACGCTGGACAACCGAGAAATGCAACACGCGCAGATGTTTTGCATAATTTGCATGCTGCATGGCCGGAGGGTTATGTTGCCATATGCGCAGTGGTCAAGGACCAGAACAAGGACCTGCGATACTGGGTAGAGTACCACAGGTTGGTTCAGGAGACAGTCGTCAGCAAGTGCTGCCAGAAACATGTGGCATCCAGCATAAGTTTACACACAGCTTGCGAGGTCAACATGCAAGCTAGAGGATATTCTGCATGCAGAGCCCTTCAGTCACTTTCATGGCTGATGCTGGACCGCTGCCATTGCACGAGCCAGTTGCCACTCTCATGCTATTTCTGCCTACATTACAGGTGGCTTGGGGTGTCCAAGTTCTACATATTTGACAACAACAGCACATTGCCAGCCATGATGGTGCTGTGGGACTACATCAAGCAGGGACTGGTGGACTACCAGTATTTTGTAGGTACGGCACTCTGCCAGCTCCGCCACAGGGCAGCTCAATCGCCAAGTAGAAGATTGTCAGCAGGGTTGTGCAGATGCATGCTGTGCTGCTGGTGTGCAGGCACCCCTGTTTCCTAAGCTGCTGTGCAGGTGAAGGTAGCAACCGCTGGACAACAGAATCAAGTAGCAACACATCTGACCTGCCGCTGTGTTCCTGCAAACATCCGCTGCTTGCAGGCAGGCCCCGCCGGCTCCCTGACTTCCGGGACACCAACCAGTACAAAGCTTATCATGGCTGTCTCCTGCAGCACTTCAGGCAGCACAGGTGGCTGGCCTTCATTGACATAGACGAGTTCTTCGTCTTTCCTCCACCCAATGCAGCAGCAGTGGCAGCAGAAGCATCATCACAATCAAAATCAGGCGGAAGGGACTTGCTTGAACAGAGAAGTAGCAGTATAGACAGTGACAAGCAGATGCCAGCAGTAGATGCCAGTACAGCAGCAGCACAGATCAGTGTGCGAGGAAAAGCAGATGCTGCAAGCAGCAGGACCATGCTGCAGCAAGACCAAGCAAGCAGTGGCAGCAACACAGATGATGCAGCTCCTCACCCACCTGAGCCAGGGAACAGGCAGGGCCACAGCAAGGATAACCTGGCAGTGTTTCTGTCCAGATATGAGCAGCACGCAGCCCTAGGCATCAACTGGGTGCTGTTTGGCAGCAGTGGGCTGCAGGAGCGGCCCAGGGAGGGTCCGCTAGCTGCATACACATCCTGTGTCCCACAGGAGCACTGGGAGAGCACACATGTCAAGGTGCGTGCAGGTGGAATGAAGCAGGCGCGATGAATACATCATGTCATTTTTGTGCAAAGGAAGCATTTTTGTAGGGGCGCGCCTTAGGGTGCCAGGGTACTGCAGCAAATTTGGCCCTTGATCAACCAGGTGGTCTGTGTTACGTTGTGGCAGATGCTCCATACATGGGTTACAGCATGCTTTTGGGAGCTCATTTACCTGATCCTGTCCAACAGAACCATGCAACGGTTTAGAGGGACAGAGCCATGCAACAGTCTCATATGCATGGGCACATGCACCAACATGCCGCTAGTAGCAACAGTGTATTGAGTACCACAGCTGCATTGTCCCCTGCAGGTGATAGCCAACACCGGTGGCATCCTTGGTGTGGGCCCCACACCCCATGAGGTGGTGCCGCGAGCTGGCCGCCGTGTTGTGGACGTTGATGGTGTTGAGGTCAAGGGCCCTAAGACACCACACTCCAAGTGGCACAAGGTGAGTGTGGGCTACAACTAAGTGGACAGTATGCATCGGGCAAGCTTGCAGTCACCCTGCTTGTGGATGTGCAAGTGATACAACTGTTGGAGCGTGCATGCAGGAATGTCACAGGCTGCTAGCGAGCAGTAACGCATGATTGAGGTCGGCGGTTGCGGGACATCCCCCGTTGACATTGTTGCAGCTCACAGTCTGTGCTGCAGAGCGCCCTTGGTACAATCCAGTGCATGTGACTTGATGTGCATGCTGTGCTGGCTCCCTTGCCGTCTGTCAATGCAGCTTGTCATCCACCACTACGTGCTGAAGAGCAGGGCAGAGTTTGCTGCAAAGAAGGCTCGAGGCAGCGGAGCGGGCAACGTCAAGGAGTGGTCGTTCTTTGACTACATGGATGCCCTCAGCAACCGCACATGCACCTGGGGTCAGCCTGTCAGCAGGTCCTTCTTTGCGAGCAGCCCCAGGTTGCGGCCACCTAGGGGAGCACAGAGCATCTGCGGTATCCGCAGTAAGATGCAGGTGGAAGCAGCAGCAGCAACAGCAGCAGGCAGGGTAGAAGGGGGAATGCATCTTCCAGGTGCAGAGGTGCAGCAGCAGCTGCAGAGGCGGAAGCAGCAAGGGGAAGAGGGTGAGAGTGTACAGGCTGATGTGGCAGGTGATGACTACACCCAGTATCAATAGTGCTGATATCCCTGCAGCCTTGAGCTACTGCCAAGGCCAGCAATAGACAGCTTGCCACTCGTTGACGAGTGAAAGGGCGGTACGCAAGGCCCACAACAAGTGAGGTTCTTTACTTGCAAATGCTGCAGTGCAAGCTGTGGTAGTGGTGTGTTAAGCCCCCTACCAATTGTGTACGTTGCACCAATTGTCCACCATGCTGTCACAGTCTGGTTAATTGTTTACCTGAAGCAGCGCTACTGCCGATAGTTTGGAGGTGTTCCAGGCGATACTAGAAATGATAGATCATAGGAGGGCGTGGAAGCATAATTTCAGAAGGGGACAGCTGCACATCGAACAGTAGGGGACCTTGCATAGAGGCAAGCTGTATTCTTCCACCGGCATACTCCGTGCAAATGTGTGTTGTGTCTATTATTCTTGATTCTTTGTCAGTTTGGAAGTATTGTCGACCGTGTCAGTGTTCTTTGGACGTCAAACGGGACTACTGCAGAGCAGTATGAACGCCCTAGTGCGATAAATACTGCTTGTGTTGGAGAGCCATAGCACCAAGAACGGCACCATGGGCAGTCAGGGCAACGGCGTGCATCGACTGCTGCACTTCGGCAGCCAGCAGTTAAATGCCGCTAGTAAGCGGTCGTAGACTGCATTCGGTCAACAAATGCACATCATTGTGCTGATGTCCGTCCCTCTTGCAGGCCTCTGTCATGGCAGCTTCGGCCTTTTCACTGCCAAGGTTACAGCTGCCTGGCCTGCCTGCCTGCAGCTGTGCCGTTCACAACTGGTGGGTACAATCTTCTTATGCAACTCTCAACTATGCAATGACTTGCTATCGTTCAATCATCTTGTACGCTTGCAGGTGTATCGCAACTGCAGTGGCAGCGCTGGCAGCCAAGCAGCAGTAACTCCCAGCAGCAGCAGCAACAGCGAGCTGATAGTGCATCGTGGCCGCTTGCAACAGCATTGCAAGGTTGCTGGCAGGCAGTGGACGTTTGAAACTGGCAGGCTTGCCAGGCTGGCACATGGCTCATGCCAAGTGACTGTAGGTGGGACCAGTGTGTTGGCAACTGCAGTGGTGGACCCAACACCACAACTGGACGCAGATGGAGTACCCCTGCAGGTGTGCACTTGCAATGCTACAGCCAAGTCAGCTGACAGGCACAACAATAGCCGCCTGTCAGCAGAGCCGTAGGCTGGTCATAATTGACATCTTTGTTTCAACAAGCAACGCCCAGGGCTGCAGAAAGCATAATGCATGAACTGCTGGCCTGTGTGCGGTCACAGATGTGTTCAGTGCATTTCTCTAGGCCAAAATACAACAGCGGTGGTGAAGAGTAATGTGATGAGTGAGAAAATGATGCAATTACCCACATGCATATTCCCTGTACTGGGCTTCATCAGCTGCCCATCCCAAGGGCTCTTGCACTGACACCTCTCAGCAGACATTACCACTCACAGCTCCTGCGTAGATAACATGCAGCCTGCTGGCTGGAGTCAGCTGAGGTGTGGACTGAAAGCTTCACAGGAGTCAGCTGACTGCTGGCCTGTGTCTGCTGTGCTGGCATGCTTCAGGTTGAGTACCGGGAGCGATTGTCCGCTGTGGGTCGCCTGCCCGGACGTGCTGACCGCAGGGAACGTTCTGGCAGTGAACGTGAAGTGCTTGCTGGCCGGATCATTGACAGAGCTGTGAGGCCCCTGATACCACCTGGCTTCGTGTACGACACACAGGTGTGGTGCTCAACTGACCAAGTGGATAACAGGAACCAGTCCAGCAGCATGAGCACATGATCTAGCGTATGATAGCACATTGGCAGGGTGTCACACATAGCAAGAGGTGCTGCAGCATATCTTGAGCTTCGCAGCAGCTGATGCTATGTCCCTCAACAAAGACCTTTCACTTGCCAGTAAGGACCTGTATGCCTTCACCAACCCTTGCTGCTGCTGCTGCTGCTCCGTGTTATGCACTCCAGGTCTGGTGTCAGGTGTTGTCTGCTGATGGTCTGATTCACCCTGAAGTTGTGGCAATCAATGCAGCAAGTGCAGCACTGCTGCTTGCACCTGAGGTACCCTTCACACACCCAATAGGGTGAGCACTGCCAGTGTAGCAGTACCACAGTGACAGCCTCAGAACTGCTGCCCCTGTTGCTTGCTGCACATGCTCAAACCTGACCAGCATGTGCTCTTTGTGACCTGCCAGTATGTAAACAGATGTCATGATGTGGCTGTCACGGCCCTGTTTTGCATTGCTGTTGTTGGTAGGTATGCAAAGCATGCACTGGTGTGACAAACTGACAGCTGTTGCTGTTCCTGCAGTGCTGTCAGGGCTGTCAACAGACGTGGACGAGTGCTGTTTAACCCTGCTGTGTCAGCTGAATTTGGCCAGACAGCCCAGCTAAACCTCACATATGCTGGCAGCCACATCAAAGCCACAGCAATTGAGGCAACTGCACTCCAGGTACTCAAGAAGAGCAGTGCAACACAATTGGATGCGAGGAATACTTGGAACCGTGTTGTTTTGGTGTACACAGGTGCACAGGTTTTGCACGATTGTGGATCATACACTGTATGCAAGGTGTTTTTGCTGTGCTTTGCTGTGCAGTCCTTTGCATGTGTACACACTGCCTGTGTTCTGAGCTGTCTGTGTTGGTGCTGCTGCTGTTGTGCCAGGTGTCCGAAGTGGACTTCATTAAGACCATGCGCCTGGCAGCACTCGCCACACAACCTCTGATTCAGGCACAGCTTCAGCTAGCAGCAGCGGCAGCAGGAGAAGACAGCAGGATTGCTGCTGGCACTGGCAATCTGCAGCACCCACCACAACACTTGCAGCAGCAGCAGCAGCAGCAGTATAGTCTGGGTCTTTTATGCCCTAGTCAGCAGCTGCAGCAGGCAGTAGATGAGTTGATGAGGCAGCCACTGCAGGAGCTGTTCAGCCAGCAGCCACAGCAGTCAGCTGTCAGAGGAGATAAGGCACTCAGGGCACGTCAGCTAGCTCAGCTGCAGCGCCAGTTGCTGAGTGACCTGAAGGGGAGGGGCCTTGTTGCAGACGAGCACACACAAGCAGCAGCAGCTGCTGCAGCTGGACTGTATAGCCGGGAAGATGTGTTGCGATCGTTTGATTTGCTTCAGAGCAGAGTCATGCGGGAGCTGCTGCTGCAGGTGGGAAGGCAACTACAGCCAAGAGTTGTCATTGCACGGTACAGGAAGTGGAAGTACCTTGAAGTGTGCAGCTTTGCCGCAGTATATCGGCATCTTGTGGGCTGGCTGGCCCCGCCATATTGCATTCACAGTTTTGACAAAAGCCAGCTGCAGGCATCATGCTTAGTATTATTTTGAGGTACAATTCTATAGAATTATTATAATCAGAAATAAATACATATATATAGTGGTCGGTTGACAAGATACACTGAGCAGTGGGCGGCTTGTGTTGTTGCGTTTGATGGATGAGGGTGGTTTCAGATCTTCTTGCACAGCGTATCTGCTGCTGCGCCTGTCATGTGAAGCAGGGGGCCACCCGTGTTGATGGCCGGGGGTTGGACCAGGTCCGCCCCGTGGGCTGTGAGGCCGGACCGCTGCCGCGCTGTGTTCATGGGTCCGGCATCTTCACACGCGGCGAAACACAGAGCTTGGCAACAGCGACTGTTGGACAGGATAGAGATGTGCCGCCGGTGAGTGCTGCTCCTTTCTCAAGCTCACGGCTTTTTTGCTTCCAGTGGCAGAATATTGCAGCTGGCAGAATATTGCAGCTGCCTGACTGAGCGCACTGCAGCTGCCTGACTGCTGCCGCTTCACTGCAACTGCCTGCAGGTTGAAAGTCTATTCACATCAACTGGCATCAATATCGACAACACCAACAACAACAACAGCAGCAGCAGCAGCAGCAGCAGTGCCCCTCTGCACCTGCACTACAGCTTCCCACCCTTTTCAGTTGGCGAAATCGGCAAATCCGGTCTGCCCAACCGGCGGGAGATTGGCCACGGAAATTTGGCCAGGTCAAGTCTGCTGGGCATCATGCCAGCTGCCCAGGAGTTCCCCTTCACTGTCAGAGTGACGGCAGACACCCTTGGCAGCAGTGGCAGCAGCAGTATGGCAGCAGTGTGCGCCGGGTCTCTGGCTCTGAAAGCTGCTGGTGTTCCGGTGCAGGCCTTGGCTGCTGGGATATCAATAGGACTCGTAACAGAGCACCCACCACAGTTAAGAACAGCAGCACAAGCTGTTGCATGTGGCAACCAGCAACGCCAGCAGAATGAGGGAGGTTTAACTGCTGCTGCCAGCAGCGGTGACAGCGCTGTCATGTTCAACTACAGCGGCATCGTCAGTAGCGGCCAGGTGCAGCAGCAACCATCAGCAGCTGAAACAGGAGGGGACGAGCCAGAGCCTGGCAGTGACAGCAATGACAGCAACTGTAGTGGGAGACCTTCAGTGATCAGTGCTGAGACACCAGCACCACCAGGTGATAGTGATAGCAGCAGCAGTAACAGCACCAGCAGCAGCACTGGTGCTGGCAGTCCATTACTGAGCAGCAGTTATGGTTCCGCCGTCTTGTTGACTGACATACAGGGCATTGAGGATCATCATGGTGACATGGACTTCAAGGTGGGTTCAGCACAGTAGGCAACACCAACACCTCACAGCAGCAACATGAATCCCTCAGCAGCAGCAGCGACAGCAAGGTTAACGTACTGAAGCTTGCACAGCATGTGATTTGAGGGGCCTGTTTGCTGCTGATGGATAAGGAGAGATCTGCTTGACTGGTCATCACTACAAACTGCATGGCAGCACTGCCTTTTGGCCACAGTCATCGCCTTGGTTTGGGGTCACCAAACCTGCCAGCACCAGGAGCTGAACAGCATACCATCCTCTTCAACAAAACACACTACCGCAGTGCAATAAGCGCACCCTGGTGCACCAGAAGCGCGGTACAGTAGAAGCTGAGTGGCCCACATGTTGTCACAGCAGTTATGTTCCACTTGTCAAACAGGTTGCCGGCACCGCCTCAGGCATCACTGCTGTCCAGCTTGACACCAAACTCCCTGGAGTGGACCTGCACCTGCTGGAAGCAGCACTGCCAGCAGCAGCAGCAGCCAGGCGTGAGCTGTTGGAGCAGATGAAGGCTGCTGTGGGGCAGTATGAGGCGAATCTGGTGGCTGAAGATGCTCCGGAGTACGGGACAGTGCAGATCATGAAGGATTTGGTGCCACGACTGATTGGACCTCAGGTGGGGTGATGGGGGGCTTGTGGTTCAGTTGGCAGCTTGTGTGATTGTGAGTCACTTTCAGAGCAGCACTGACAGTAGACTGGTTACTGAGAACTTGGTCCAGGATGCTTTGTAGACTCAGCCAGCTGAGGGCAGCGTTGTTCTATTGACACACTGAACCAGGCATCATGCAGATTGCAAGGTATTAGAGCGTCATGGGCCTAGGCTGCTCTTAATGCTGCTGCTGCTGCTGCTGCCGCCACTTGAGCATCAGGGTCAGACTCTTCTGCAAATAGAAGCCTCCTGTGGAGCAACACTGATCGTGGAGGATACAGGCACCATCAGCATTTATGCACCTGCTCAGCGGCAGTACCAACATGCCCTGGCAGCCGTGCAAGAAGTTGAGGGTCGAGGTGTGCAAGCTGGAGACATTTACAAAGTCAGGGTTCTGCGAGTAGTGGACTTTGGGGCTTATGTTTCACTTCCCAATGGCCTGCCTGCTTTGCTGCACATCAGTGAAGTCAGTCACGAGAAAGTGAGGGAGATGAGGGATGTGCTCACTGAGGGGGATGAGTTTGAGGTGGTGTGCAAAGGAAGGGATGCAAAGGGCTTTGTCAGGCTCAGCCGGAAGGACTTGTTAACACACTTAGAGACGGGACAGGAGCCAGCAGAGAAAGCAGGAAAAGCATCTCGAGTGGTTGATGAGAAAGGGAAGAAGAAAGAAGTACCCAGGATGGATACTTGGCAGCCACTTTGATTTTCTAGAGACCTCAGTGTGCACATCACTGGCAG
Organism: Coelastrella sp. MACC-549; assembly: GCA_018290735.1. Taxonomy (NCBI): domain Eukaryota; kingdom Viridiplantae; phylum Chlorophyta; class Chlorophyceae; order Sphaeropleales; family Scenedesmaceae; genus Coelastrella; species Coelastrella sp. MACC-549. Next base: position 243,201 of record JABEVS010000018.1, on the reverse strand, counting down.
GGGAATTCTGCTGGCCGCCAGCTTGCTTGGAGCACAAGGCATGCATGCACCATATGGTGCCACTGGCAGCAGCTGCCATGATTATGATCATGATAGTATCATACCTAGTATACTGTCGCCAGTGGCTCATGACTGCTGATCAGCAGTACGCTTCTCAGACCAGCAGATTGTGTGCAATTGTGTCTGTTGTTTTGTGTCCATCAAGAATGATCCTTCGTCAGACCAGCTGCGGGCCCGGCCCAGCAACGCTCGAACTCTACTTGAATACAGCATGGGCCAGCTGCAGTGCTGCATTGCACAATGCACCGGTGCAACAGTTTATAACCATGAATTGCAGCGCCTGCCTGTGCTTGTACAGGCAGCAACATTCTCCAGCGCTGTCTGAGGTTTCACAAACTTCAAGATATGCACATTGCGGTTCTTGCTGCTGTTACATATTCCATTGTACTACAACTACTAGTTGTACTAGTTGTACTAGTTGTACTAGTAGTACTAGTAGTACCTTTTTACAACCTGACAGGCCTAGGCCTCTGGATCAGAAGGAACATATTGTATCTGCAGACACAGCTGCTGGAACTTCAATTAGATGCTTTCCAGCAAATTCTGCTTCGAAGCAAGAGATCAAATCATGAGAACAACCATTTGACTGCCCTGCTAGGCAGTCACTGCAGCACCTTGCGGTATCATGCTGTGATGAGCATTAGACCTGCCACCCCTGCCGCAGACGTGTTGGCAACACTTCAGCACAAATTTGCGCTGATCTCAATTTCGTGAAAAAAACTATGCACATTTGTGTCCTCTTTACAGAGGACCCCCCAGATACAGTCCTCATCAGCTCACGACGATCAACTGGAGATGCTGTCAGCATCTGGTATGCGATGGTGTCATATACACACTGACTGAGTACTCACTGCCACTGGCGCTATATTTTATATATCAATACACTATTGAACTCACTACAGGCTGTGGTAAAAATCACAACATCTCTTATACAATGACGCATGCAACAGAGGCTCGCACAGCTACTGCACTTTCTCAGCACCTCCCAGTAGCAATAACCATATTGTGACTGGCACACCATGCACCAGCCATATCACCAGCAGGCTGCCTGTCAAGTAGTACACTGCGCTGCACATTGCACCGAACACGCCACACATGACCAAGAAACCCGGGTCCCTGAAGGTCTTTTTAGCACGCTCTCCAGGTATGAGCAGGTGCGCACCAACGAAGACAGCAGTGGATAGGGCAGCCCTGCAGAGGACATTCACCAGCATGACAGGCTGTCGTGGTTATGCAGGACCGACTTGGTTCTGCCAGTGGCTTGATGTTGCTGATCATGGCTGTGGAGGTCGATGCCAGTGCTAAGATTGTCCGTAACACAGTGCAAGCTGATAGAAGGTGCGTGACAATGGTTCTCAGGAAATCAATACCCCTGTGAACAGCCTACGTAGTGGCATGTGGTGATCACTAAGCCTGCACACGCTGCAGATCAGTGTGCAGCTGTTCTAGACCTTGATGACGCTGACCAGCAGCAGAGTTGTTCTTCAACGACTGCAGCTGCGCAACTTGCCATCAACACAACGTTTGTTACTGATGTTTGCAGTTGTACTGATTTGTTTCAGAGTCATTGATCACCCACTGACCTGAAAGCAAAGTCCAGTGGTGATGTTGGGCCATCTACTGCAGGATGGGGCAGCAGCATCACTCGGAATACAAGCTCTTCTAGTAGCCCTCGGGACAAGAAAACGACAGCAAGAACCTATATGACAAAAGATGTAAACATCATTGACTCCATATTGCAGTTGGTAGCAGAGTTGATGGCTTGTCATGGCATGGTGCTGCATGAAAGGAATGCTGGCGTGCCATAGGCTGGGGCCAATGTTAGCCGTCAGAATGGTGCATGATGCCGTGCCAGCCGTAGTCCAGGACAGTACCAACTTGTACATCAAGCATAAGTTGACCCAAGAAAGCCATCTGTAACTGAGCTACCGAACCAAATGGCCAAGAAATGGTCTGCTGTGGAAGATGTGGCACATGCTCATAGTGCACACCTCAAGCCACTTGGCAGGCCGCTTTTCAATCTTAAACTGCAAAATTCCTGATGCAACGCCCAAAGGTAATACTACTGCTGCGAATGTTGCAATGTAAAGCCAGGTTGATGAGTGGATAGCGGACGTTTCAGTAGGTACTGTCGCATAAGCTGCGGCCACCCTTCTGAAGGCGTGCTGAAGCATGTACGCCATGGTAACCTCTGTAACTGCCTTAAACTACGGCACTCGCAACGATCTCGCCCACAAAACCTGTGATACGAGAGGCCGGCCTTGCTCTGGACAGATGAGCGGAACTATCTGTCGTGAGCTCCTGCTGTTCATGCTGCCGACGACCTCATATGCAGATGACCTAGATCTACAAGCCACCTTTACTAAATGCACGTCACTTGCAAGTCATTGGCTTGTCACTCGCGCCCAAACCAGAAGTCACTCCTGGTTTCTACACATTCCATCGCGTGGCCTATTGCCCGCAGCAACTTTGCGCCATGGTATGAGAGCATTTTGCCACTGAAAAGTCAGAATGTTCTCACGCCATGCTGAAGCAGCTGTTGATCCAGCAGCCGGCCAGTAACTTGTGTAACGAATATCTCCAAGAGGTGGACTACAAATTGTTGCTTCAGGCTCTAGTTACAAGGAACTGAACCCATCAACCGGCTATGCAAGGACAACATATTAGAAGTTCTGCCCCTGCAGTCCCTGGAGGGCAAATATCAACCACATGCAAAGGCCTAGTCAGAATGTTGAGAACGCAACCCTCTTCTTCCCAACCCTGCAAACCTTGTGAATGATAATAAGATTCAATCTGATCGACACAAAATAACAGACACATCTACATGCAGTATGATAGTGTATGAATGCAGCTTGCCTGTATGCAGGGTCCCCTACTGTCCAATGTGCAGCTGCCACTCCTGTGATCGTGCTTCTACGCTCTTCTATCATCTATAAGTTTCTAGTATTACCTGCAGTATATCGAGAACTCGTTAGTTTCCGTCCAGATGGCCAGCCACATATCAAACATGCAGGGGACCAAGGGCGGAAACCAGCGAGTTCTTCCTCCTTATGGTCTCCAGGTTGCAGGTGAACGGTCGCGCCTGATAGTTCCAGCTTCCGAAGCTGGAGTCCAAGTGAACTCGCAAGTAGCGCAGTTACAATTACAGATTTGTCAGTCTAACAGTAGGGGGTGAGTGCCATGCATCCGTAGCTACAGCAGCACACTATAGCACTATAGCAGCACAAGAAAGAAGTCCACAACAAGCACTACAAGACCTTGAGCAACAGCCATGGTACCACTGGCCCCCGAAACTGTTGTCAATGCCTCTGTGCACACTCACTCTGGTAATCCCGATTTTCTGATCCCTGTCAGATGGTGTCAGATAGTGTCCGCTCCCTGTCAGATGCTACTAGCATCTGAAATAGTATTTCTGTCGGAAATTCCATCTGAACAGGTCCGATCGTACCTCAGAGGTACACCTGAGGAACCACAAAAAAACATCAACGGGCATGTATGCACTACCATACAAATGCAAACGGCTTGTACACCGCACGCTGAGCATCGCAGGAGCGATGGCGCTGTCTAGGCTGCGATACTGAGCGGGTTGCAACATGCTATGCGCTTGCATGCAACATGCTATGCGCTTACATGCAGTTCAAGCTGCCAGTAACAATTGTTACTGGCAGCTTGAACTGCATGTAAGCGCATAGCATGTATAGACATTGCTGCAGAAGCCCTCTGTCATTCCATGTGATGCTCATATGCCATTCAGCCAAAATGAGGGATGCAAAGCGCACTAATCGCGGCAAACCGCAGTCCAGGTTGTGGGAGCACTTCGTTACGCGTTTAGGAGACGAGCTGCACTGCAATTTGTGCAAGAATGTATACAAAGGCGGGTACATCTACACGCACGTTCGTTTTGCGCACAGGTTGGACTATGAGCGAGTGTTTGGTGGGCACTCCTGTCAGCCAGATGCTGCTGGGGATGCACAGCAGCAAATAGCAGTAGATGCTGACGTGATGCATGACCGGCCAGGAGAGATAGGCGGTGCTGTGATGAGACTGCCATTGGGCAGAATCAAGATTCCACCCGAGCACAAGCGTGCCATGGGCAAGAGCACACCTACCAAGCAAAATAAGCAAGAAAAGACCCACTAGAATATTAGTATAGTAAGTTGCGCCCCAGTGTAGCGTTCTGCATGCAACCGAGCAGTCACAACAGTTAATCTTGTTGTGGGCCCAGACTGCAGTGCCAACTATACAGAAGTTGTGTTTTCTCAACAGACATACGTGCATCAGGCAGCCCACCATGTGTGCACAACATGCATGTTGTGATGATCATCACATGTGTTGATCAACTGAGCAGCAAACCTATTGTTGCGTAGCTTGTTGAACATTGCAGTCTTGGGAGGCAGATAGGGTGCTGTACGTGCACGTGCATGATATACCATATGGTGACAAATGCATTTGAACATGGTGAGTGGCATGCAAGCTTTTGCAAAGCAATTTTGATGGTAACAAACTGCATCTACCTGAATATCTAGTTGTCTGATGTGGGTGTACAGACTCATGTCCGACGCATGGCTCAATTCTGACTCACATCGGATGTGTCGTTGTCAGATAGGCCGCTGACCCGTCCAGATGCATGTCAGATGCAATTCCGATCTGCATGTCCGATATCGAACTTGTTCGTACGATGTTGTCGGATATGCAGTTCCGACATGCACTCAGATGGAATCCGATGCATGTCCGTTCGAGCCCCGATATGACAGTGTGTCGGAAATACATCGGAATGGTGTCGGAAATACATCCGTAGTAGTCTCAGAACTTCTGCTTGTCAGAGTGGTGCCTGCTGTTTGCACTCCCTTGTTGAGTACAACATAGCAGCACCAATCTTATAAGCCGGTGCTGACCGATTCACTCAGAGCTGCAGCCAACAGTCGTTTTTGCTTACAGACGAATGGTATTACATGTGGTGTTCTCTGTCACTAATTCACTTTTCACTGTCAACATACAAGCATATCAACGCATTTGGGGCGATAAACCGGACGACGGAGCTGAGATGTGTGGTTTGCAGATCGTTTAGGGGTGTCTTTAGCTGTTGGACGTAGACAACGACGATGCGCGACAACAGACACATTGGGGCGTTTTGAATGAGGTATGCTTGAGTTACAGGTGATCTGACGACAACCAGCAGGCCTGCTCTGTAAAGCAAACAAGTGTGTACCACACAGTTGCTACAAACAGTTGTTATAGCGTAGCAACATCACTCAAGACACTCGTGAGATGGTAAAAATCATGTCCGTAGGCCCACCGCGATATTCAGTACGGTACCGACTTCGGGACATATATCTGCAACTGCAGACCACTTTAGACATCTTTCACAATCATGACCATTTATACCAGACAATGGCTCTCACTGGCACACTGAAAGCAACAACGGGGGAAGCCTGCTCCAGGAGGTTCTGGGGGGGGGGGGACTATGTGCAACATGCGAGTGCTGCCACACATCAGCAGCACAGGGAACTCTGGGCAAACTGCACCGCAGGCCACAACCACTACCTGGAATGGGGTGCAGGACTTGACAGAAATCTCAATGCTCACTGAGCATTGAATGCACAGTTCACAATCTTGAAGTGCTCACTGCTCGCATTGCATGCAGACACTGTGCCCAGCATACGCATAAAGTGCTCACAAAAGATTGAAACCTCACAATCAGATGTGCCACTAACGAGGTGCACATCACAACACTGATGGAAGTTCCAGTTGCACTGAGCAACTGCCAAATACAGCTCGCTGACTCAAAAGGACTGCAGAACAGTGACACAGTGACCTGATAGCCATTGCGGATTATCACCCGCTGGTGACCTGACCTCTACAAAGCAGTTGCTTATCAGATCAGAACAATTCGTGCGACCATCACCGTAGGAGGCAGATGACGTGTTGTACGCAACACATTGTGAAACGCCAACATCAGCTAGCAATGGGTTGACAAATGCTGCAGCCAACAATAACTCGCATACCAGACCAATGGTCTGCTGGGTACATATACAGTAGTAATAGTTCCCCTTTCCAGACAAGAGGCCCATGGGATCAAGTTAGCAAGCATGTCAGCAGAACTAAGGCCTCCGACAAATGATATGACAGTAGGACTGTCCCAAAGTAGACAAGGCATGAATGAGCAACCATGCAGTAATGGTTGTTGCCAAGAGATGTAACTCTGTGTAGAAGAACACACAAGGTGTACCCAATGAGCTTTTCAATGTCACCAGACGCTCCTGGAATTGACTGGCATCAATGCTCCTGGGACAGAGCAGCAGGCATAGCTGCAGCACCTATCCTTGCTCATGGGAGCCTTCAAAACCAGCAATAGGACGTCCCTACTATTCAACTGCAATATCTAGCAGATTTCTTGACAAAAAGCATATCTGGCATGTGCATGGCCAGCTGGTCCTTCCTCCACCCACACCATCAGAAACCTTTCCTGTCTAGGCAGCTTCATTCTGAGACCCCTGCACGTGGGTGCCATCAAGGTGACTCGAAGCATTGATAGCTGGCAAAGCTTCACACAACCAAGTTCAAATAAGCCTCAACACACTCGTTGAGCCAGCATGCGTTGATGTTACATCTAATCAGAACATTACACCCTCAAGGATCCCAGCACTGCCATATCATAAAAACCTTGCGCTTTTACAATCCGATACTTACAGACGATGGATGCATACTTCCCTCCAAGAAGAATGGTCACTAGTACAATCGTGACGGTGCTTTGCTGCATGCCAGCACTTGCATAGAAACAGAGATCATTACACCCCTTGAGCCAGCAGCAACAACAAGGCATAGTCTCTGTGGTGCTTCAACGCCACACAGTAAGGAGACCAAAGCCACCTGCACAGCGTACAGTTTCTCTGCTGCCAAGGAAAGTCCAAACATAGAAGACATGGGGCATGTACCTTTTGACTGACATCAACAATACCAACACAATGTGGGCCCATGGTGTAAAGCATGCATACAATGCAACGACTCTTGCTTAGAGTAGCACCTCCCCTTGCATGCACATAAGCTGCTGCCAAGCGATACACAGTCAGATACCCTGACCCCTGGGGAGTTTACGCGCTACCTGCATAGATAGTACCATATGCACTTCAATGCAGAGATGCGCATCACAGCAGTCCATTCGCTACTAACACAGACACCTGAGTAGGCAGTACACAGTCATCAATCAACAGGGTCACTACCGTTAGTAACGACTGGCTGCAGTACAAGGGACAGGAGCACAGGCAGCAATACAGAATACAGACCACAGGATTGCAGGCTGACTGCTGTGATACAACTCTGAGGCAATGCAATTAGAATTAAGAGTCCCAAAAGCCAGAGCCTTTATGCCAGCACACAGTGCACAAAGCGCCAGTGCTGCTTTGACAATGTGGTCAACAGCCCAGCACATTTGTGCATTTAGCGGTCTTACTGAAGAAAAAATATTGATTAATTGCTGTTGATCCAACATGACAAACAACTCAATGTCAATCTCCAGACAAGTGACCTAGCTGATAGCAACTCAAGCATGAATGACCACCTTGCATGCAAGCAGGGCTGTTATACATCTGCATGACTTCGACCAACAACGATCACAAGATGATGAGTGCATGATTGTCTCACAGGAGTAGCCTTCTCAGCGGGTGAAGCTCCACGGCACAAGGATGAGAGGGTGTCGCCAAATGTTGAGTCGCACAACTCTGGTGGTAAGGAAGGAGAAACCAAAAACAAATGCTAGCATGGGAAGCCACCAGCCTATGTGAATCACAAACACATCATGCCCAATCACACAGCTACTGCTGAGTCTGGCATTGCCAGGCTTTCACCCTCAGTCAATAATTGATCGCATCCATCAACATCCCTCATGCCATGCTGCTGCTCTGTGCCCGCTTTTCCATTGACCATATGGCTGCTGATGACGGCTGTCACATCAGACTGCTTGCCATTGTCAGCAGTTGCTGGCTGCACATCAGCAGCTGCAATGGGTGTAGTCCGTGCAGCTGCAGCGGCGTCACCGGCTGTACCCCAGTTTGTCTTTTTCACTTTGCCCTGCAGCAGGCAGGGGGACATACACAATCAGCTTGTAAGCAGTCCCAATGACACTGGTGGTTTGCACCCTAAAATATGGGCATCGATGCAGGTTGCTAACATTATAAGAGATGTACTGTGCCCAAGCCCTGATCCCTTGCCATCTTGCATACAGACGCCGGGCTGCAGTTCACAAGCCAGGGCTGCCCCACGCTTCATGACAGCCACCTGTGTGTCGTCAAACTCCTTAGTGCCGGTGAGTGTTCCCACATCTTCCTTGCGAGTGATGGGGCGGGGCAGATCAGCCTCAGTGTACCTCTTGTCGGCCACTTGGGCCCAGGCAGGGTGCACATCAGTAATGTCCTTCAGCGCTCTCCAGATGTTGACGCCAGCCTTCATGCCACCTCCAACACCAGCCTGTGCAAGCACAAACCATGATTAGCCTCACAGAGCTGTGTATGTAACCACAAGAGTGCATGGGTGATGCAGGGCCCACCGGGTCTGATAACCCACTGCTAGCTGCATGAAGGCATGCAAAACACCGGACTGCGCTACCAACAGAAGCAGACGTGCTGCGACCGTCAACACCAGCAGCAGAGTCTCTTACCTGCATGATTGTCTGGTTCCTCTTCACATCCCCTACCGTTTCAATGTATGCCCAACTGTACCATGTGGTGCTGCTGCTGGTGTTGCCGTAGTCCTTCAAGTTGGCAAAGCTGGGCATCATCTTGTCAGCAGGCAGCTTCATGCCCTTCTGGATGCCCTTAAGGATGGCATAGCCCCCTGATAAAATTCAGACCAAATAGAAGATCTATCAGCTTGAGACAACGACACTGCAGACAGTGGCTGAGCTGCAGGACGAGCTGTTGCCCACTGCTAAGCACTGCGGCAATTGCTGGTTATCAGCTGCAGCATGTTGGATCCTCCACAGACAGGAGGCAGAGTGTGCCATTGCATACCTGCGTGCAAGCAGAAATGGTCTACACAGCGAGTGTAGTCTGGTACATAGAGAGGCACCTTCTCCTTCCCAAACCATCTCCGCTTGCTGATGGCAACAGCTGCTTCTGCATACTGCCCCCAGGTCATGATCTGCGGTGTGATCTTCTTGAGACACTTCTCCAAAGCCAGGCCAGCTTCGATGGGCAGGTCCTTGTAGAGGAAGATTCCCGGCAGGCCCTCATCATCAGGGCCCACATACATGCAGCTGCAGGAAGCATGACAGCAACAGAGTGCACTCAACACATGTTTTACAGCTGTTGCTCTTATGTACATGCAAGCGCACAAGCAGCCAAGCAGGGGGTTAAGCACACAGTATGAAGGACACATCAAGAGCAATCCCCCCCCCCCTTGCTGTATGCCACTACTGCTGTACATGCAGCAACGGCTTGAGCCCACTCACTTGTAGCCAGTGTCTCTGGCACCAGTATGCACCCTCTCAGAATGTGTCAGCTGGTACTTGCACCTGGCCTTCTGGCTGGTGCCGCTGGTCAAGATTGCTGCACACCCACCCATGCGGAAGATGGCATTGCTAACCAGGCAGTGCTTGTCACGGCCGCGATAGAAGGCTGAGCTGCAGATCTCAGCACAAATGAAGAGTGCATTGGCCCCAGGGTGCGCTTGCAGGATGTCACGGACCAGTTGAATGCCGATGACACCATTGCCACAGCCCATGCCTGCTAGTGAGTAGGCCTGCAATCCAAGGCAGCAAGGACATCACACCAGGCATCGGGATGACTGCAAGGTGACAGATTGGAAGTGTTGCAACTCGTTTACTAATTTGTGCTTCATTGCCCTTTCACTTCGATATTTTGATACCCATTGATTGACACACAGGCCATCAGCAGCGGACAAACTCCGAGCTGCTACTGCAATGCCTCAGCATGAGCAGGGGCACAGCAGCCATGCATATCATGCTGTCTGTGCAGCAGGTCTTGGTGGAGATGCTAAGCAGTCCTGAGTGGCATTGCTACACCACTGCACATACACAAACACACCCCTGCACATGTCACACACACACCTGCACATCTTCCCTCATCTTGAACATGTTGATGAGCATGCTGGCCACACTGGGTGTGGGGGCAAACACACTTGAGGTTGTCACAAGAATGTCAATCTCATCAGCAGCAATGCCTGGAAAGAGCAAAGCAGCAACCAGGCAAGGAACAGTAGCTATGGTGCCTGAAGCATGCAGTGCCTATTGACTTGTACTGCTGCTAAGTGGATGAGCTTGTCAGTTGAAAATTAGAGCTTCAGCGCTGGCAACCGATCATCATGTTTGTTGCTCAATACCCAACACACTACATTGAGGTCTAATGTGCAGTCAATGCTTGTTGCATCAGTCAGAGGCTGCAGCACTTGCCTGTCTTCCGCAGGACCTCATCCACTGCCCCGCCCATGACCAGCCGAGCTTCTGCAAAACTTTCATCCTGGCCCCCCACTGGGCTGTCCGTGTGCTGCGGGTGGAGGTTCTTGGGCAGGTACGATCCGTTGTGGTCAATTCCGCTCTTCTCAAACACCTTCTTGACGAACTCGTGTGTCTCTTGGCTTACACACTCCCCGTCTGCAGGCACAACAGCATCTGGCACCTTGCATCACAGGGATACTTGAACGGCACAACATACTTCATGCACAACCTGGACAAGACATCCAAGCTGCTGAAGGTGGGCGAATCAGGCATGTAGGGGTAATAATGTTGTTATAAAGTAGTGCATTATAAAGTAGTACACCAGTGACAATGTGCGGCCTAAACGCTGTTGCAACCCTTCTGCGCTACATGTCTACATAAACTCCTTCACTCAGGGACCAGAGACTATTCAATCAGTCTGGTCTACCGCGATCACACTCACCTGGATGCTTCCACTTCCACGCTGACTCTGCACATCCCTCCAGGTTGATTTTAAGCTCATCATCTGGCTTGAAAACAGCAAAATCCACCATGTAAACCGGCTCCCGGAGGACCGTCTTTGTTGCTCTTGTGGGTGTTGGCATTGCTGCTAAAGTATGGCTGCTGACAAAAGTTGGTATATGAAGACCACGGACACTTGGTGGGGAGTAGAAGCCTTACTATAGGGTGGAGGTCCAAAGGTGAGCGGCTCAAGTGAGTCTACCAGATTACAGTACTGCAAGAACAGCACAGGAGTTGAGAGAACAGCAAGATCAATACGAGATACCGTTACATTGCGTGGCTCGAACAACAGCGTGCTGTGCAGCCAGCAATGCAAAAACACTGGCTGCTTCCACTGCAGCTTGAAGTTGCACTGAACAACATGGTTGCTGCGTGCAGTGGCGATGTATGGGACGTATGGGCTGTCATTACCACAGATCACGTGTGCATGCACTCGTACTGCCTGCTAAATGCCACATGAAGTAAGAATGCTACAGCTGTCCATGCCTGTGTGGCGTTGGGAGGGAGATCACTCCTGAGCCTCTCTAAAGCTGTGCGCACCTGCCCAATACTTCAGAATTGTTGACCTTGCTGCCGTAAAGTTGCCAACGCGCAAGAAAGAAGACGCTACTTGCTTGTACAGCATAACCCTCAGCGAGATGTACCAAACGCGTTGCTATCAGAGCTCAAGAGACCAGTAATATTGTAATCTTGGCAATGATCTCTCGAATCCTCCTTTCCGCACTGACAGCGTCGGATAGATACCTCTTTGATGGGTATTGGGCGTCAGTTCTATCGTAACCCACGTAGTAACCACTAGCCGACATGTAAGTTTTCTGTTTACTTAACTTGTTACTTTGAAGGCTTGTGAGACAATTGATCTAGCACACGAGTGCAGTGGTCCAACGTGCATCATTTCCTCGTCATGCCCGAATGAGTGGCAGATGATATTGTGGTGCTTGCCTGCCAAAGTATCACCCCTAAAGCTTCAGACTAACTTATTAAGTAATTAGCTAGCCGTGATGAAGTGAGAAGGAGAGGAGTAGGGAGCGTCACTCTTGGTCCCACATCACATCGCGATATCGCGACACCAATGTCTCGATCGAGAGCTCTAGTTTGTCACGCTTTGATCTAGAACGCATTGCGACGAAGACCATAAGCGATCGTTCTGGTCGCGAAATCCAGAATTAAAGTTGGCAACCTTCAAAGCACCGCAAGGTAACATGTGCCACGTCAGCCATACAACGCACAACGAACTGCCAGGCTGTATGCGAATGCAGCAGTGACAATGTAGCATGTAACCCGTGGATTGTGGAATAAACAAACATCAGTCGATGCATTCCATTTGTGCCTGCCGCAACAGTCCTGTATGCATCATCTGATAGAGATTCAATAGATAGACACAAAACAACACACACATCATCTCCCGTCCAACGCAACAAACCATGAACAACACATGCTGTTACATATTTGCTTTGTACAGACGTCCACTGAACAGCACGCCAACGCTGTCTCATTATCTGCTGACATTCCGCATAGATATAACAGAGAGAGACCCATGCAACATTGGATATGTGCTGACATAGCAAAGAGCAGTACAAACCAGGGCTGTGTGCCTGTGAATGTCAAACTTGACAGCCCAGCAGTGTGGCCCGCGCATGGTATTGAGATCCTTGCACAGCTTCACCGAACAATGGCTACAGCCTTTGAGATCGTGATGCATGCAGATGCTCACCAGTGCGACTTGAGTACTAGCAGGCTGTTAGTATGACCACTTGTGGGCTGCAAGCATGGCCTCAATAAGAAAATCAGCCATGCAGCAAGTTGAAGTGCTATGGCAAATGCGCTGACATGCGTTGGGGGCGCCACCCTGAGTGCCTGCCTGGGCTGTCCTGGCTGCCAGATCATGCATATGTAGACCAAGTGCTCAAGGCAACAGATACAGCTCAAGCAACAAGTTGTTTACAGCTCATTGATGCCTAAGATACAATCTGGAGTTTCCAGCACATCATTGCATGCCTGGCAAAGATATGAAACCAGACTGAGTAAGAAGCATACCACTCAGAACAAGGGAGCTTCACATGCCTGTAGTATGTAGCTACATACAGCAGACCAATGTGCAGGCCACAACATGTCAACATTGTGTGCTGAACAACACCCCTGTTGCCTACAAAGACAACAGAGCCCTGTCTGGTGAGGGGAAAGACGCATTGAACATGCCACAACACATGACTTTCACAGCATATCAAGATTTTCACAGCATATCAAGATACTGCTCTGTGCTGCAAGGCTTTGGTGACTGCCAATCTGACCTGAAGAACACTGCACAGCCTCAACCTGATGATGGAAAGTACCTTCGAGCCGCTGTTGCATGCTTCTCTGCAGCAAACTCCTGCTTACACTTCCAGCTAGCATAAACTGATGCTCTGTTGATCCCACAGTGCCATGATCAATCTACACCGGGGATGACTTACGATCCTGCTGCTGCAATGTTGCTGGGTGACCCTGCTGGAGGTAGACTACCTGTTGGCTGATACACACTCACACCGATGACATCATGCAGCCACAGTGCTGAAGCACCCATGCAAATGGAGTGTTCTTGGTATGTGAACTCGTTTGTCTTCTTCATCCATGAGACGTACTCTGGAGCACCAGGGATTTTCAGGTTGTCCGCAACTACCACACTGCCTGGCCTGCAGTGCCAGCATACAAGCAAATGACTTCACAGAAGAAAGTGATGTGAGTGGGATCACCATCATGCAACCCCGGTTCTGAGGTACACCAGACTGCAAAAGGTGTCACACCTGAAAGTGCAGTGCACACACGAGAAATTGCAGTGCACATATGGAGCATACATTGTGTGCTGCCGAAAGACCTACTGCATGTAGGTCTTTCTGCAGCACACAATGTGTGCTCCATACATGAACTGCAGTTCAGCACAACATGAAGCATACTTGGTGCAGAACGGGCAGCTTCTGATATCCTGTAGAGAAGCCAACCCAGCTGGAGCTGTCAAGAGCAACACAGATAGCCCTTTGATAGATGCCAGGCAGTCAGGTGCGGGAACTGCCTGTAGTATGTAGCACCTACCTGATAAGTTCTTCCTTCATCAGGAGCTGCAGGTCTGACAGGTACACAGACTTCTCATGATCAATGAACACAAGGTCAAATGCAGCAAGTCCCTGAGACTGAAGTGCACTGCGCAGCTCCTGCAGCAGTTGAGTTCAGAAGACAGAGTGTGAGCCCTGGAAGATGTAATGTATGATTTGGAAGCTGCTGTACGCTACGCATGGCAGCATTTTGAGCACATACAAGCGAGATGTTGCTACCAGCTTCAAACAAGGTTTGTGAGTCGCTTCAGCGTGCACAGCAGAACAGGCTATGATGGGCAAAGTCCCCAGCGGGGCTGCCCGCTGTTCACCTGTACTGCTTGCTCCAGTGGCTTGACCACGTGCACCACCTTCTCACTCTGGCCGGCATGCGCTATCATCTGCTTGGCTATTTCCACATTATCCTCACAGATGTCAAGGGTGTACACGCGTGCTGACGAATCTTTCAACTCAGATGCAAGAAGAATGGTGCTGTAGCCGCAGTATGTGCCAAGCTCCTGATCACAGGCACCATGGTTAATCGTCTCTCGGTGGTATGCAAATCGATGCTGCAGATGCTTGCACTAGGCACCCTGCTCTTGTATGACTTTTGAATGATTGTTCTTGGCCAATAACTGATACAGCCGTTCTGCGTAATCAGCCAACAGCTGATACAACCATTTCTGCCTCACATGAGTTGTTAACCCAGGTTGCGGCGTCCACTCTGGGACTCCTGCGCTGCAGCAGCTGCAGCAGTTACATGACACTCACCAGGATGGCCTGGGCGCTCTGCAACTTGTGCAGCTCATCAGTCAGGATCTTGCCCTTGCCGTCTCCAACGTTCATATAAAACTCTTGAGAGTGCGCATAATGGTCAATGCAGTCGAGTACGGCTTTGGGATCGTTCTTTGGGGTGTCCTTCAACACGTGTGCAAGTAACCTGGCCTCCCTGCCATTGCTGCTGTGATAGCGGCCTCGCACCAGATCCACAGCAAACAGAAGGTAAGATAGAAGAGGCTTGATCATGTCTGTGTTCTATGGACTTCTGTGCTCAGAAGCGAGCTTAAATTGTGTGACACGCAACTTCTTTGTAAGGCAATCAGTTCCTGCTCACGCCATCATCAGAACAAACGCCCTGCATCACAACTAGCATACGTCGTTCTGATCTGCAAAAAAGCTGCACTCAACTGCTGGACGTCTGAAAGTGGTGAGTAGCTGAACAAGCATAACGGTCGTTCGACAAGAGCATGTGTTGCGCCATACCTACCTTTATGTGGATCTGGACCTAATACGGCTAAACGCCGGACGTGGTTAAGTTCTGGAGTAACTCATGGTCATGTTCCGCATATCACCCGTGGACGCACTTTGGATTTATCTATGGCCCATAGGGACACTGCTGACCAGGCTACTATTGAGTGCGTGATTGCAATTTTTTTGTCTCTACTGAGGTGTCCTAAAATCCGTGATCGCCAACGTAAGTTGCGACCCAAAACTGTGCATCACTGGAGTGTTGCACAGCTTACCAGCGGCTCATCAACCGCTGTTCAAAAAGAGAAAGCACGATCTGCAAAGCCAACGCCATGACCTCCGTATCTGCTGCCTTCAAGCCGCTGGCTGCGTTAACCAGCGGTGACCAGTGGACAGCAGTCCTGTGGACTGTAGCTGCAGTGTTTGCCGTGGCCCTGTCAGCCTGCTGGGCTTCTTACAAAGCCAGATACAGCTACTACTCTGCGCCTTCACCCCGCATTCGAGCCCCATGGTGGCTGTTAGGTCATGTAGAGGTTGTTGAAAGGTGTGACTCAGCCAAACTGGCCTAGCATGCCTTCTGGAGCTGCAATGGTCCCTGTTGCGCTGCTCAGTACAGTTATGATTCTTCTCGAGATGCTGGTCGTCTCAGCAGCGAGTGAAACAGCCGGGTTTGCAGCAGCAAGCCAATCAAGGCATTTCTGTGGTGTAATTCTCCAGAGCCTTCCTAGCCTCCTGCAACATTGTGATCAACGCAGGCAAAGATGGGGCTCAGCTCGCAATGATTTAAGACCAGAAAATTGTTCGGGGTCTTTCAACGTTGGTGTCAAAGTTGCCAATGGTTTTCATGCAGGGTAATTGACCGTCACCAGTTATACAAAGAGTGGCATGAGCAGCTGGGACCCTTTGTGCGCATCAGGATTGCCCACAGATCCATGTTGATGGTGGCAGACCCTGCAGCTGCATCATCAGTACTGGTCAAAGGGCCTGGGTATGTTGCGAAAAAGCCGCCAGAATACACAGCATTTGATGTGGTAAGTTGCCTATGCCTTGTATGCGCTCCTTATCTGCATGTTCCGCAACGAAATGGTTTAGTGCGTATCAAGGAAGTGGCTGAAGTCTGTTGATTTGCGCTGTGGTGTTTCTGGTAGGTGCTCTAGCCCTACTTGGCATAGATGCGTTTGTAATGTCCATGGGCAGGATATCTGTGACATTCACTCTCATAAGCGGACAGCATGTTCTCAACCGGGTTGGGGAGTAGCACTGCCTTTTTGCGCATCTGATCAGTCCAGTGGCAACAGCTTGTAAGGGCTGTGGTCGCCGGTGCCTCTTTGTGTCCTGGTCAGGCTCATGGGCTTCATGGCTACAACGGCATGCTGACCCACCAGGACGAAGGAACATGGAGGGCAGCCAGGAAGGCCATTACACCAGCATTTGCTCTGAATGAAGTCAAGTGAGTGATGAAGCATGCAATGGCAGCAGTCATATCGCACTGCAAGCCGAGCTAAGAGCACCTGTTAGGTAGTTTTTATGGTATGTGTGCTTGCAGCTGTATGGAAATCCTCCTCAAGCAGAAGGGACCTTCTCAGTGTTTCTTATCTGGGGGCGGGGGGAGGAAGGGCGCATGAATGTCACAGGGTGGAGTATTCCTACTGTCAAACCTGGTGAGGCGTTAGCAGCATCTGCAAAGTTTTATTTACCTCAGGGCCAGCTGATCAGGTGTCACTGCCACTGCCTGGCTGGCTGACGTGCACCTGGCACTGCAGGAGGCGCTACCCCGTCATCCTCCAGTGCCTCGGTGACACACTGTCAGCCATGGACACTGCCCTATTGAAGGGACATATCCCACACAACAGTGTTGCTGGTCCCCTGACAGCAACACAGAATGGCTCAGCACCACTTAGTAATGGTTGCAACAACAGCACCAACAGTCAGCCTTCAGCACCAGATACAGTCACAGCTTGCAGTGCTGACATCAACGTTGAGCATCACATGTTGGTAGCTGCCAACCAGATGGTTGCTCGGGGGTTCCTGCAGCTGCCAGATGGGTTCCTTGACACAGAGCAGCTGGCGTGTGATGTCGGTTTCCTGATGGAGACCGCCAGCCGCTTCATCTGTGAACCCTGGAGGTGGTTTGCCCACCTGTACCTGCCATTTATCACCCAGGTGAGCTCAAACACCTGGCATCAGTGCTGCTTGGTTGTCTGCTGACTGCTGTGTACATGAAGTCATCATGCTCAGCAGCAGTGCTACAGCACCTGTGGCTCATCTGCCAGTACTGCAGCTCTGGATGTTCACCATCAGTGTGCTGTGGTCATCTGAGAGCCACCTCGTCTTAGCTTGTGGCCTGCTGCAGCTGCTGGCCACGCAACCAGTAGCATTGCTGACCACCAGGAGCTTCCTGTGTTGAACCTGATGCATGCGCTGCTGCTGCTGCTGTAGGAGGGTCGCAGGATGTGGTCAGCACGCCGCCGCCTGGCTGCAACAGCTGAGCGCATATATGATCTGTTACAAGACCGTTATAACACACAGCCACCCCAAGAGACTGACAACAGCCTGGCTGCATGCCTGATGAGAGTTACAGACAAGGACGGCAGGAAACCCAAGAGAGGCGCCTTGGTTGCTGAAATCTGTGATGCTTTGACTGCCTCAGAGACGGTGCCTTCAACAGTCATGTGGACACTGTAAGTCACTCAACCTGCAACTGCTGGCCAGGGGTTACCGTTCTGCCAAGAGTGGTTCTACCAAACCCTCAAAAATATTTGATTTACAAGTTCTATCTATCTCTGGAAAGTTCTACGGACCCCACAGGGGATTATAAGAATTTATACAACTTCTACCAACTCGATGTTCACTATTATTTCTGCAGTTCTACTGCAACAGTCTGTCCTCAAGGGAGGGCATCATCTGCGGTTTAACTGCCTGGAACAAACTAAATGTTGTGTATATGATATAGATTCATAGCCTCAGAACAATGTTTTAAGCATCAAACCAGCTGTTTTGGGCATGTTAGGAGTCTACCATAGGGCATTGAGGGACTGCAATTATCTAACGACTATTGGAAACTCCCAGGAGCTCTACAGAGTCTCGTTTTAATCAATTAATCATAGACCCACTCGTGGCAGTTCGGTAACTGGCTCAGAGCTTAGCAGACACACCCGACACCATACTTGGCAATCACACAACAGGTTCATAATTGTTCACAAGGCTGCTGTTGCTTGACGGGGTCATTGAGGAGATCAATGACCAATGTTCTGTTCTGGCACAAGCAAGCGGTCAAGGCACCACACTGATGTTACGATTGCCTGCAGTCACAGCAGCCCACTACTGTCTACTGCAACCGCTGGTGTGTGTGCTGCTTGGCAGGACACATCAGCCTTAGCTGTATTGCTGGAGAGTTATGCTTGATGTTACTTGAATTGATTGCAGATACTGCATTGCAACCAGACCCCGACTGCAGCAGCAGCTGCAGCAGGAACTACAGCAAGCAGGCATTGCAGCAGGGAGGAGTGCCAGTGTTAGCGGCAGCAATGAAATCAAAAGCAGTGATCAACACAGAACATGTCACAAGGCACAAGCCAGTGGCAATGGCACTGCTGACACGGCTGCGAGTAATGATGTAGCAAAGGTTCTTGATCAAGGTAGCCAACCCAGCAGAAGTGACGCAGATGGGGAACAATCTTCATCAGCAGCAATGGCATCCAGTGCAGCAGCGTCCACAGAAGGTCAAGAGTCACCTGCTGGGCCTGAATGCATCCAGCAGGATGCGACCAAGCCAGCTGACCTGCTACGTCAGCGGCAGCAGCGGCTGTTGGAGCAGTTTTCTTCATCGGGTCCTGATCTGTTCAAACATCTTCCTCTGCTGCAAGCGTGTCTGTATGAGGCCATGAGACTGTACCCTGCTGGAGCTCCAGGGGCACCCAGGTGGGCTGATTTGAATGATCTGATGTCATGGTCCCATCTCAGCTGAGTGGCTACTTCTGCTTCGGAGCAGGTTGGGAGTTGGCTAAGGTGCTCAACCTGCAAGATCCCTTCTGTCACCAATCCCATCTGACCAACACTTCAAGTCACAAATTACATCAAGCGTTTTGTGTGGGGTATCTGTAAGCTTTGCAGGCTGCGGCTGCTGTGGCTGCGGATGAAGATTATGTGCAGCAACATCTGTGGACACACCTGCAACACCTTGCTGTGCAGCACTGGTTTGAGTGTCATCCCTTAGATGCACCCCTACTCCGCCACCACTGCTGCTGCTGCTGCCGTCACTTCTGGTTGCTGCTGCTGGTACCGCCTGTCAGGCTGACTGAGGTTCCCACACAAGTTGGGCCGTACCTGGTGCCTCCTGGTGTGCTGGTCTTCCCAAATATCTTCACCATCATGAACTACAGCGCAAACTGGCAGCAGCCTGAGAAGGTCAGTCCAAAAATCATGTGATATTAGAAACTTTATCTCTCTCGTCAAAAGCAGCAGATATTGCCCAGGAGCTGTACTGCAACAAGGAATTGTTTGTATGCATGCTGTACTTGGGGTCTGCAATAAGGGTCAGTTCTGGTTTAATCAGGTCAGCACATGTAAGCATGGAGGAAAGCGTTCCATCAGTGATGCCCTGGTTGATTCCTAGCGCTCTGTGCTGCTGCTGCTGCTACTGCTGCTGGTGTTGCTGCTGCAGTTTGATCCTCAGCGCTGGTCAGAGCCTCACCCTGACAAGGACCCTTCATCAGGCGCCAGCAGATGGATGCCATTCAGCCTGGGCCCCAAGGCATGCGCTGGGCAGAACCTTGCACTGCTGCAATGTAAAGCAGCGCTGGCCATGCTGCTGGCGGCGTATGAGTGGAAGCTGGCACCGCGTATGGGGTAAGCGGGGGATTGATCCATATCTGCATTTATCTGTTTGGTTGTTGAGAGCCTTCAACTGCTGTGCAGTTAACCTCATGCAGTAGCCGCTGTTATGCCACAAGTACAGTTGATGCAGAGCAGAGCATGATGTCTGTGCAGGACTGTTGACCAGGTATCTCCATTCAACACCAGTGCTGCTGCCACTGCTGCTGCTGCATGATGCCGATGCTGCTGCACGATGCATTTCAGGGGTGAAGAGGGTGTTGCTGCTTGCACTTATCTTGGTGTGACCATCAAAGTGAGGGATGGTCTGTGGTTCACAGCTACACCAAGATCTTGACTGCCCCACACCAGGCGTATCATGCTGACCAGCATACCACATGGTTGCCGGGCGGGACAATCAGGCACTCATAATTGATGCCCGAGCAGCAGAGCAGGGAGTCCTGTTCTGCAATAGCAAGAGTGTTGATGCCTGAATTGCATCTACACCATGCTGAGTTGAGACCTGACCTGGTTCTGACCGCAACAGCAGCTGTTGACAAAGAGCTGAATCTCTTGCGACAGTGATATGTCCAGGCACTGGGTAGCCTGGCAAAGCTTGGCTTGTCAACTGGAGGCCGCAGCTGCTAGCTATGCTCCTAGATGCTGGCTCATGTGGTCTTTGACAAGCACAAGCAACGTGATGATGTCGCATTGCAGACCAAGCACCAGATGCAGCTTGACTGTGCTGTGAACCTCAGGTGGAGGTGGAGGGATCTGTTGTTCTGCCTCCTCAGCAGTTGCAGAGATGTTGACAGCACACACTGCAATGTTGCAGTATTTTAGGTGTTTTGTTTTCCAGTACATGATTTTCAACCCCTTTGTCTCATATTAGCTGAGCACTGTTGTCAGCCCTGCATCACACACATTGCGCTATCTACATGTGAGCTTGCGCCATCAAGCAATGCAGCAATCAGTTTCCTTTGTTTACTAGGCAAATTGCTGAAGGTAATGCTGTAGCTGCTCACAATCAAAAAGCCCCTTTGCCATTTGAGGCCTGAGGCTATATCACAACTGCACATTAGTTTCTGGTTATTGGGGAAGATGTGCAGCTAGCTAGGTGTTGTTGAAAATGCACATCAAGGGCACTTTTGTTGCTGCGTGTCGCTGACTACACATTGACAGTTTCTTGAAAAGCCTGAGATGCACAGGCTGAGGTGCATTCAGTGTTGTTTTTTATTTAAAATCAGGCCTGCCAGAATCTGCACTGATTGGACTCTGCATATGTACACAACTTGCGCCTGGTCACTGATGACATGAACTGGCAGACCTTCTTTGCATCAGCCTTCAAGGCCTTGTATGTCAACTGTACAAGACCATCGCCACCTCAGTCAGGTATGCCTGTTGCTCAGCTCCTGGTTTGGTTCCGTCGCTGGTTCAAGGGACTGTCACGGGAAAGGCTTTCTAGAAAACCCAGACTGGACGTTCATGCGTGCACTGCTGCAATTGTAGTTGAGTTGGCTTGTGCCTGAGGCACATCATTGAGGATTTGTTTTGCAATCATTGCAATGGTATTGTGCTGCATGCATTGGAACAGCTGCAAATATTGCGTGCAAATGTGTCTGTTGTTTTGTGTCTGTATCCAAAAAATTTTGCTGTCAGCTGCAGTGTTGTGCCTTGCTAGGGCTCTGTGTTAAATAAAGAGCACTGCTTACAACCAAGGAGCTTAGGGCTTGTGCTGTGCTGTATTGTAAACTTTGACCACGGTGGTGCTGGAGTGTCTGTCCTGGCCGCACGCTGGTGCTGCAGTAGCCTGTTGAACAGGCACAAGCAGTTGAGGAAGCAACCTAAGCGAGTCAGCCGCTCTCTTCAGAAAAAGTCATTCTAGCCCTGGTTCCAGGGTCACAAGTATCTGCAGACCTGTAACAGCTGCTGTTTGGTTGAGGCTGAATAAGTTGGCAGCGTCACTAATCAATTCCATGAGGAAATGACTTGAACTATTTGTACGGAAACGACTGCCGTGATACAACTGCTGCTGGCTGTGCATCGCCTCTGCGCACGTAGTTCTCCTGTGAGCGTACTTGCTGTCAATACGCTGCATTATCGCATGATAATAGTGCAGAAGCACTGTAATGCTATGAGGTCTCTCCGTGAGCAGTCAGCAGCAGCAGCAGCGCTAGCCAGTCGACAGATAAAGCTCCCGCAGGAGGCGGCAGCTGCACGCTGATCAGGCACAGCTATGGGGCAAAGCACGTGCAGGTCGAAAAGGCACGCCACAGGCGGAGGCGAGCCTGGGGTAGTTGCAACAACCTTGTCATTCGCAGTCACGTGTCGCAAATGCATTTTCCCTCTGCTGTCGAATGCTACTGCCATAATGCGCAGCAAGCATTACTGCCACTTTCTTGCTTTTCATGCGTCTTGGTAGGCCCATCGGACGCTGCGATTGAAAGGCTTTTGGCGCTCAAGGAATCACTTCCTCGTAGAGCGAGATGGGGCTGTCAGCAGCAGTAGATCGGTGAGAAGACACTATTTGTTCAGCCATATCTCACTGCCCTATGCGGCGTTGCAGAGCATTGCCTGTAGAGCTGTTCACCCTCTCCCCTGCTGCAGCGTTGCACCAACAGCACGAATCAACGCCGAAAGCGCATAACAGCTGATCAGCAACAGCAGTTGAGAGCCTGTACTTTGACGACAGCAACAGCTAGCGAGTACTCAGGTCAGCGTCAGGCTGAACTTGCATCTGCTGCTGCAGGTACTTCAAGGTCACAGAGCGTGGGTCCACAATAGGAACAGAGATAAAAGCAGGGATAGCTACATTTCTGACAATGAGCTATATACTGTTGGTCAATCCACAGATTCTGGGAGCAGCAGGTGTGCAGCAGAGTTCATATGCATCACGTCAATGCTGTGTCAGCGCTTGGACTCAGCCCAGACGTGGACAGCAGCAGCTTACCCAGCAGCCAGCTGCGGCATCCACAGCTCTCAGCTGTAACGGCGTGAGCAATATCATCAAATTCAGCAGCCAGCTGTGGCAATCCAAAAGTCTCCGCTGTCAGATTCTGCATGACTATGGCTGCAAGCTGAAGAGTGCCGGCACAGGCCACTCCGGCACTGCTTGCGGCCCATCGCACTCTTGGACAGCTGCAAGATACATCACTGTCACTGCATAAAACAAGCAGTAGCGAGTTGCAGTACGTCAAAGCTGTTTTTGTAGATCAAGCTGGCTTGATTGTTGTAGGTGACAGGGCTGCGCCACCTCAGTGCCATGCTCCATCACCCTGCAAGCGCTCTGCACACCTCCGCTGTTGCACCTGAGCCATCAATCAAACCAGATCCCTCTGCTGTCCTCCAACACTTGCAGGTTTGCCTGTGAAAGCCGTAGTCACAGCTACAGCCCTTACATCCACGCTAGCTTCCCTGCTAGTGGGCCTCACAGCCAACCTGCCAGTAGGCATGTCACCAGGCATGGGTTTGAATGCATACCTAGTATTCAGTCAGGTGCTGGGGTTACACGTCAGCATTGAGAAGGCACTAGCTGGCTGTCTGGTGGCAGCTGGTGTTGTGGCGGTGCTGGCAGTCATCAGGGCGCTCAGCCTGGTACTGATGGCTGTACCTGACAGTATCAAGCTCGCAACAGTGAGTGTAGCGCAACTGCAGCTGTCCAACTCAACCACACTATTTCTTCACAAGGTTGTTTTATCCAGTACACCAGCACAGCCCACAGAGGCTTGTACCAACTGATGGTGTACAGGCTGGTGTATGCCGCACTTGCAGCCACCTAGGGCTGCACAACCTGCTCCTGGTGATTCAAGACTGCAGCTGACTGCTTGTGGGATGCTCATGTTTATGCTGCCTCGCACAGGTGGTTGGTATGGGCTTGCTGCTCACTTTCATCGGACTGCAAAGCAGCCAGATTGTTGTCAAGGATGATGAGACCATGGTAACCATGGGTAACTTGCTGGGCTTGGAGCCGGTGCTGGCGATTAGCGGCCTGGCAGTCATAGCAGCTCTGCACTTCAGGAATGTGAAGGGCAGTATCATCATTGGTATAATGGTGACGGCGCTGGCATACTTTGCCATCCAGGACACTTGGCCTAGGAGGTGAGCCACACTACTGGTGCACCGGTCAGCTGGCCCAACCTGCTTGTTTGTGTCAGCTAATGCTGAAAGGATGTCATGTTGACCTCTTAGCAGCAGTCCAGTTGGCAACAGCAAATGCAGCAACAAGCCGTGTGCCTATGTGGCATGTTGACTCCTTGCAAGCCGCAACATTCTTGAAAAGCAGCATATAGAACAATCCAACAGCCCATCAGGCCACATGCAGCTACAAGCTGATAGAGTGCTGTGCCTGAGATTTCTGCTGTTCTCATGTTGGCAGCAAGCAAGCTTGCACATCGGTGAGCATGGACTCTGATGTGTGCTGCTTCTTTTTGTAGTTTCTTGGCCCTTCCTCACCTACAGTCGTTTCAGCTAGACTTCTCAGAGCTGTTCAGCCGAAAGCATGTCAGCCCTGCCGCCTGGTCAGCAGTCCTGGCATACTCACTGGTGATGGTGTTTGACATTGGTGGAGCAATGTTTGGCCTTGGGAACCTGGCAGGTGAGTGGAGGGCTGTTCTCCAGCAGGAGAATAGCTGCCCCTTACTATCAGAAGCCCGTGTGTGCCGGTATGCTCAAGACCTGAACCTGCTGCGTGGGCCCCAGGCATTGCATGGTGCCAAACCGCCGTGTACCACACGTCCTTCTTGTCTGTGCACGTCTCAGAGCGCTGAACTCCACTGTAAAGTACTGCCCCTTGCAACTTGCTTTCAGAATCACCGCCACCGTTTGTTGCTGCAGGCCTCGTGAAAGATGGACAGGTGCCAGGGGCTGTTGTCACCTACCTGGCAGCCGCGCTAGGGACTGCCCTAGGTGCTGTCACTGGCACTACCCCACTCATCATTGCTGCTGAGAGTGCTGTCGGCATCAAGGAGGGTGGTCGGACGGGGCTGGTGGCTGTGACTGTCTCCGGGTGCTTCCTGTTGAGCATGTTCTTGGCACCACTGCTCCAGGTGATCAGAGGGTGGTGGCGTTCAGTGGAACCAGCACCCACACATGCTGATGCTGTAACATTAACTTTGCCACGCTGATGGCAGTGCCGGTCAGCTCAGGGACTCTGCTGGCGCATTTCCTGTCTCAGCATCAGCATGATGAGAGAAAAGCTTCTACACATAGCTCTCAAGCCTCTCAATCTCAAAACAATTTGCATAGAGCTCAGGTTTGGAGAAAGGCCATCGATGGACATCTTCACAATTGACTGTGATGGATCAAGGCTGTAGCTCACATTGAATCCGTTGGCTGTGGTGATGCTGTCTGCAGGCAATCCCTCAGGTTGCCACAGCACCTGTCTTGGTCCTGGTGGGAGCTATGATGATGGGGGAATCTATTCACATTGACTGGAGCTCCATGATCACAGCGGTGCCGGCCTTCCTGACCATTGTCATACAGCCCTTCACCTTCAGCATTGCAAATGGAATTTATGCTGGCCTGGTGATGTCGCTGCTGCTGTACGTGCTGACGGGAAGTTTCCTGGACCTGTTCCGCAGCCAAGATGACAAAGAAGAATACACTGGCGACCTGGAAACACAGCTACTGCCGGACACAGATGGATGCACACATACTCACGTGAATGGGCACTATCAGCAGCAGGAACCATTATGGTCACCACAGGTCCCAGCAGCTGCCACTTCTGCACCCATTGAGACAGGCAGCCTCAGGCAGCGGTCGTTCTCCAGAGCAGATGGGCATCAGGTTGGCAGCAGCCATGGATCCTACCAGCGTGGCAGCTTCACAATGTACATCAACACACTTGGCAGTCACCAAAGCCCCGGCAGAGGGCTGCTGCTCAGGTCACAGCAAGGGGACTCTGAGGAGCCAGAGCACTAAGTCATACGCTCCTGCAGTGCCATTGGCCGGACTCTCTTGGGACTAAGTAAAGTGCTACTGCGTGTTATGTGTGGTGTGACCTGCGCCCACGCAAATTTCGTGGGAGCCCTGAGCTGCATGTTGACTCATCAAGGCAGTGCTGTGAAGAAGGAAAAGACTACAGGCAGGAGGTGGCTGGGTGGGTGCTGGGTATTTGTTGCTGATATCATCAAGGACGCAGTTGCAAGCATATTCACAGCATCAGCCAACTGCATTGGCAAGTGGAGGCTGTGCAGTGATCAACACTAGTCTCTGTATGGCTGTCCTCTGCCGCTGCTCGAGGCCCTCACAGTGCGGCTGTTGTATTGAGCTTGGCTGGTGATGCCACTGCATTTGCAAGCCCAATAGGGTGCTTGCTGTGCTGAGAGGGGCCCCACAGTTTAACGAGCACAAGCAGTGTCAGCTATGGCTTTCTTCTGCATCAAAACATTCTTTTTATCACTGATGCAGCTCATTTTGTAGCCTGTGTGTGCTGGGGCTAGCACTGCGTGCCCAGCACTGCACCTTAAGTTCAACCTCTGCCAATGGAACTTGGGTGTTGCATGCTCTGGTCAAGTTCTGGTTTAGTTGACAGGAGGTGATTTTCTGCTATGAGTTAGCAGGCCCGTATCATCACTTTGTATACTTGTTGGCCAGAGGGTTGCACTGCCACAACATATTTGCTCTTTGACATAATATCGCACACTGGCATGTGAAAAAATGGGAGGCTCTTAGCTGGCATAATCAGCACCTGCTTCAACATACCAATGCAGATCAAGGTTACGCTTGCATACATGTGTGTGCTGCTAACTCTAGCACGCTCTGGGGAGGGAAAACTGGGTTTTCGCACACTGCGGGGAGAAGAAACATGCGGGATGAAGCATTGGTGCTTATAATTCCAGCTACCTTGCAAATATACAAGCATATTCTGCACAACACAAAATTAGCGTTACAGGCTTGATGAGAGCAGATTCCAAGAGTTCTGCACTACGCGCCGAGACCTTGCGTTCCAGAACAGCTTCAGCTGCCTGAAGCGTGTAAGCTAGCAACATCATTGTACAAGAAAGTTCCTGTGTATCCAGCTGCTGGTAGCGCGACCATAAAAGCATCCAGATAAAATGACACAACCGACAACAGACACGACCACAGACAAACGACATGGCAGGAAGAGCAACCTGATGCTGATCGTTGCCAAGCCTGGTGTACCCAACTTCTGCTGCTCTGTTGAACTCAAGGTCCGTTGAGTGCTGTCGAATCACGCAGCAGCTCGAGAGTTTATTCCTCTTTGGCCCTCAAATCACTTTGATAGTTCTTTACACAAGATGGGGTTCGTCTCAGTAGAACAAGTGGCATCCAGCATCAGAGCCATAGATGACACTGTACTTAGAGGGAAGGTCCAGAAAGCTCTGCACATGCTACATCGGACTCTAGAACTTTACAGGTGCGGTTCGTTATTGTTTGTGCCTTTCAAGCATACATGATGGATTTCCTCAAGCATACTTGACGAATTTCTTGGCAAGCATGCTTGATTAAGCCTTGAGATGGCTACACATCTTGTGCTGTTGCTTTCGGTTACCAGCAGTGCAGGCTGCTTCTTGTTCACAACAACTCGCTGCCTTGCAGACACCGTGACATCTCACTCAGCTTCAATGGTGGCAAGGACTCCACTGTCCTGCTACATCTTATGCGTGTTGCATTGAGACCAGACCTTGACCTGACGCACCAACACACCCAACAGCAACAGCAGCAACAACCGCAATGTGTTGGTCAACAAGAACAGCAGCAGCAACATACACAGTTTACACAGAATTCTGCTCCAGAAGTTCTGTCAAACGTATATCAAGCAATTGACCTGCAACAGCAGGCCCTGCAGCAGCAGCACCAACAACAGCAGCAGCTGCCTGCACAGAACGGGGTGGACTATAGCGAGCAGGGTAAGCGCTCTCTACACAGACACCTTGGGATCCGCGTGCTCAATATTGCCTGGTACAAAGGCATCTTGTAGCCTATCCTGCAAACCACATGTAACATGCGAATCGCGCTGCCTTACTAAACACCCAACATGCAGTTATGGTGTGCAGTTGTCAATTCGCACGTTTCAATAATCATCTGGACCTGCAGGCAAGCAGTAGCTGTTTGACTTGCAGGACTTGGTGGTTTGTCTGTATTCTACTTTGAGAGACCAGATGACTTTCCAGAAGTCAGGGAATTTGTGAGAGAGACGGATCAAACGTAAGCAAGCAGCAGTGACACCAATTATTCACAGCAGCAACAGCTGACAACAGGCAGCGCTGTGGTGCGCTTCAGGTGCAGTAATGTGAGGGAACAGCTGTCAACATATAAACAGAGCATCTAGCAAGATTCAGAATGATGCTCCCTAACACTGTGAAATTAATCGATCCTGCTAGCTCCAGATGAAGATCAACAGGAACATCTTGCTTGTCATTGGCGCTGCTGCAGGTATGGCCTGAAAACACACTTCCTTATCCATTCAGACTTCAAGGCCGGCCTAGAGGAGTACCTGCAAGAAGCAGGAACAGCAGCAATAGTGCTCGGCACCAGAAGGTGCGTCCGCAACAGCATCAGACACGGCATTCTGACGATCTGATGCATCACATGCGTCTGCTGCGTTGCATGGCAGCTGACTTTCTCTAGCAGTTGTTTATTCCCATCCTGTAGATGGCAGCAACTTGTCCGTGCTGACCACGCTTTGGATTTCCACATTGCCTGGCGCCTTATCATACATACTGCCCAGTGGCGCTGCAAGTTTGTACTCACATCCAAAAAGCAACGGCTCCATGTCCGGACCCTGATTAGGCAAGATGATGTGCTGGATGTGTTGTGTACAACCTGCAGAGGGGATCCCAATGCAGATGGTCAGGAGTACTTTTGTCCTAGCAGTGCAGGCTGGCCACCATTCATGCGGATCAATCCAATCTTGGACTGGAGTTATGCAGATGTCTGGGGCTTCCTGAGAGCTTGTAAGCTCCCTTACTGCTGTCTGTATGATGAGGGGTATACCAGCCTAGGGGGTGTGCACAACACACTCCCAAACAGGTGCGATGCAGCGTCTGATCTGCATGCGTGCAATTCAACTACAAGCTACATCATCTGCAACTGGAACCTCTTGGGTATTTAGGTAGCCACTGTCCGCAACTTCTTCGCGGCTCTTCCTGCTTTCCCTGAGCTCCTAGTACTGTCTAAATGCCGCAGTGCCCTGCTGTCCTACCTGCAACCCAACAGGATACTCTGCTGATTGTTATCTGCATGTTCACACTGCTGTCACCTGCACTATCCTTCTTGTCAATAGTAAGGGCACTCCCAGCAGCCAAAATTAGATACTGCTTCCACCCTCTGCATCTCAGCACTCTGTGCATCACATCAGAGTGGCACCACACACAAGCCCATGGCCCCGTCATCTCCTATCATGCAGTGCGCTGAAGAAGTCCGATGGCACATTTGCACCTGCACATGCCCTGGCAGATGGGCGGCTGGAAAGGTCAGGGAGGGCAACAAAGAAGGTGAAGGCTGATGCTCATGCTCAGCGGATTGTCATGCTGTTAGCTCGTCTGCCTGATACTTTCTGTCTGAATCACCTTACAGATTGAGTGCTGACAGCTGCATGCGGTTGTGATGGTGGCTGTGTCTGCAGCGCCGCAGTGACAGTCTGCCGTCTGGGGGGGCAGCAGGCGTCACCAGCAGCATGAGCTGGGTGGCCGGCATTGTGGTGATTGGGGATGAGATACTCAGTGGCAAGATTGAAGACACAAACACCCCGTTTTTATGCAAGAAACTGCATGAAATTGGGTGGGCCGTATGCAAGGTGAGCAGCTCCTGTCCTGCAGACTGTCAGTTGCGCTGCTTGTTGTTGCCTGGTTGACACCATGCACTGCCTCTGTGTGCAAGCACACATGCATTGCATACATGATGCTGCTCACATGTGGCAGGAGTTGTGCTCAGTGAGCATGGCAAACAGCGCAGTATCCTGCATCAATCTCATCATGCCGGGACCTGCTGGCACACTCTGCATAGCGCACCTCTGCAGGTGTCTTTTGTGCCAGACGACATCGCGGCCATCGCCAAAGAGGTCGCAGCACTATCAAGCAGCTGCCAAGCTGTTATAACCAGTGGCGGTGTAGGGCCCACTCTGGATGATGTCACAATGGAAGGCATAGCTGCAGCTTTTGGTGTTGATGTGATACGGTGGGCTATACAACCCTTGCAAGGGTCCTTGGCTGGCAAGACACGTATGCTCATATAGCACCTGGCAGTAAGGCCATCAACCTGCATAGCACTGGGCTGCTGATGTAATTTTGGTGTTTTTGCAGTCACCCTGATCTTGAAGAGTCCCTCTTGCATTACTTTGGTGAGGACACCACTGCTGCCCATCTCAAGATGGCTGAGACACCTGGTGACGACACAACGCGCCTCATACCAGTGATATCTGATACTGGCGCTGTCAGCCCTTTCCCATTGGTGGCAGTCAGGAACGTTTTTGTGCTGCCTGGTGAGTGACTGAGTACTTGCTGGCTTCACAGGCTGCTTTGATCAGCTGGCAACTTGTGTTGACTGTTTCCCACAAGGTCCTGGCCTGGTGTTTCAACCCACCAGCCTGGTAGAAGCAGCAGGGCATATGTCCATGTGCATTCCCCTTTTTTTAGATTGGGCAGTGTGCAACAGCATACGACATGCGAGTCTGATGCAATCTCAGCTTCATCCTGGCTGAATGCTGATACAGACACAACCCATGGAAAAGTGTGTGACTTCTCTATTGCAACTTTCATCATCGTCATCGTCATCATCATTGCTGGTCGCCTGTTCTTCAGTTGGCATGACACAGCAGCACTGGTCCTGTGCACCTCGGCATCAGACGATTGCGCCCAGCCCTTTGGCCCAAGTGCTAGCCAGAGTGACTCTCCTTACGTGGCTCTGTTGCTGCAGGTGTGCCCCATCTACTGCGTCAGAAATGGTCTGCTGTATCTTCTGAGCTCCAAGCAGCAGTGCAACTTGCACCCTTCAGCAACAGAGTTGTGAGGCTGGCGGCTGAGGATGAGGCGACAGTGGCACCACTGCTGAACACGCTGGCAGAGCAGTGGGGAAGTGAAATGGCTATTGGCTCTTACCCCGTAAGTACATGAGGAGGAAGTCACAGCAATAATCTGTGATGAGTGTATGTGCTTGAAGCACCTTGCAGTGCTACCTTTGGAATCAATGACCTCAATACAACAGATGGGCCAGCAGCACACGTGCAGCTATTATACGGTATGGTGCTGAGCCTCAGCGGCGTACTGTTAGGACTGTACCCTCAGCCAGACAGTCGCTTGTGAACGGATATGCTGTTGTTCAACTACTCTGTGAGGCCTTGTGCTGCTGCAGGTGTCTGGGCAGCGTGATGGTGCAAGGTTGCTGGTTACGCTAGAGTCCAAGCAGACGGATCGTTTGGACATGGCTTTAGACCACTTTGAAGGCATGCTACCTCCAGGTAGGGTGTGCTGTGACACCACTTCAAAGCTCCCAGCGACTGACAGCAATGCACTCTCTTTTGGCCTTGACAAGATCTTCCTGGGCCAATTAGCAGCGATATCTATGCATTTACTGCGAGGTGTGCCACCAAGCTTCGCTGCTAGGAGGCATGGCAGCTGCTGCAGGCAACTTTTTATCTTTGGTGCAAAGCAGCGGCACTGGTCCTGCTGCTTCCATGCATGCTGACAGCTTATCTGGCAGTGCGACTCTGCCTGCTCCTGTTGAGCGCTCTGAGAAGGCTTTCAACGCTGGCAGCCAACACATAAGCTTATTTCGGTCCCATCATGTTTCATGATGTATCACTACCAACTGATACCTGCAGGTGTGCTGATAACGGCGCACAAAGACGTCAGTAGCCTCTCTGGACACTCTGGACATTCCAACATGAGCAGAAGGAACAGTTTGGGGTCTTTCCCAGCTGCTCTGGGGAGTAGTAACAACAGAACTCCCTACCCATGCGCGAGCCCGAAGCCCATGGCAGCCGACCGCCCTTAGTGGTGGAGAGTCTCTGATCGGTTTTGTTGCATAAATCACTGTTGCAATATGCAGTGAGAGTGTAGGCAGGCCCTTGGGAGCGTGGGCTTCTGCTGGCGGGGGTGTTACTTCTCTGTGAACTTTTTCCACCAGTCTTCCAGTTCGTGAGTACCAATGCGCTCAAGATCTACACAACTTTTGCGCTCATGTAGTTGGCCACAACAAGCGATGGTTGTTCCACAAAAGTATTAGCGCTGCAAGGGGCACCAGCACCCAAACTTCTTCTCACTACCTGAAGCAGTCTCCTAAGTACTTGGTTATCAACCGCTCCGGGAGCATTACACGTGCAAGACGTGCGCACTTTGCAGGTGCTGTTCCAGCTCCAGCAGGACGAGTTCTACGCCCTTGATCCTCATTTTCCATTCATTCATCGCACTGAGTTTGTGGCTGCTTCACAGCAACTTCATTGTTGATCGACTGCTTCATGCCGTGTCCCATGCTGGTGCTGTTGCCCTCGATGCCTTCAGACTTTGTTGCTACTCCGTGCTGCTTTGCTTTGCAGGCCACACCAGTAGCGGTTAACCGGCGACCAGACTCACTTCAAGTCGTCTACTCATGATGGGCACAGCAGCAAGGCAGAGAGGCAACCGAGCCACTCAGGTGCACCTGGTTGTGTTTACAGTCTTCAGCTGGCTGTGTGCGGCTCAAGCATTACGGTCCCTGCAGCAAGGGTCCTGCGTTGTTCTCGGCTCTACCCTTCTTCGCAACTGCAATAACCAGAACTGCTACTGTGAAGGCAAGTATCCTTCTGGAAACCTCTGCAAGTGCAAGGGAGAATGTGACCCAACCTACAAGATCTGCGATGGCAATGCAAACAACCAAGCCAACTGTGATTGCTCTCGAAGTCAGCTGGCTGCTAGTGCACCGCCTGCTGCACCGCCCTCCGTCCCAAGCCCTCCAGTTCAGAAACCAACCACACCCGCCCCACCAAAGCAGTCGCCGCCTCCAGCACCTGCAAAGCAAACAGAGCCAGTTGAGGCCAAAGCTGCAGGGCCGGCTCAGCATGACACCACTTCAACCTCTTCGCCTGGAAGCAACAATGCAGCAAACCGTGCTCTCCCTCTTGCCCTTGGTCTAGGTAACCTTCCTGTTGTTGGTTGACGCTTATCGGCTGATGAGGTATGGACCAGTAACTCTCAGAAGTGGCACACAGCCGACAGCAGTCATGTGCTGTCATTGGTCATATAACTTCAGCTGCAAGTACATCACATACTGCATCTGGGTGTAGCATCTATATGCCCTTATACCCCTTGCTTTGTAAACGAGTAAGGCAACAAATATCACCACTTGAGCGTGATGCAAGCTTCCTGGGTGATGCTGTGTTGCTCCTGAGGCTGTTGTGAACCAGGGGCTGTAGCAGGCCAAGTCCCCAGTTGGTGGTCACTCCACAGCTGTGTCTATAGTGGCATGGGGACCTGGTGAGCTGTGACATGAGCTCCGTGCAGATTTGTATATATCTGTGACGTGCAATGGTCTGTTGAAACATCCTGTCACACCTGAGCAAGGGCACTGTGGTGTTGTCTTTTTGCAAACGATTGACATTGAGTTGCTTTGATGTATTTCTAGAATTGACATGGGATCAGCATGATCTTGTCCAGTGTCCTCCTTGATGTACGTACACACATGTGATTACACACACCTGTGTGTATGTGGGCGTCTTATCCTTTCACTTGTGCATGTGTATGTTGTGGAGGCATCAAGGCACAGCAACACCGGTTGTACTGCAGAAGCAGTGCTGTATTGTGACGTCTAGCCTTGTCTCATCAAGTTCCTGCAGATGCATATGTCAAAGTGCAACACAGCAGATGTGTTATCCATGTACAGGCCCTAGAGTACTAGCACCATGTAGTGATCACTGAACTTCAGCACGGTGCCAGACCACTGCAGTTTGCCTTTATGCGTAGGCCAGGGTCTTTTGTTGTCATCGGTCGTCTGAAGATGACCTGGGTCTTGTCTCTTGGGCATAGGCTGTCCAGGGTCAACTGTGATTGTGGACATGAACTCTGGCATCATTCAAGAAACCTTCTGTTCAACTGAGCATCTTTGCTTTGACCTTCTGTTGCAAGGTTCCGGAGTCTGTTGTGACCTTCACAGGCACAAGCATCATACAGGGGTGGCGCCCCCAACGCATGTCAGCGCATCTGCCATAGCATCTCAACCTGCTGCATGGCTAGGTTTCTTTTGCAGTAAGAGCTCTTGGGTGAAGGTTGCAGCCCTAGGGTGTCAAAGAAAGGTTAAATACCAAAGCTATTTGACACACTTGCCACCGCAGTTCGGGTCAGTTTCTTACTTATCACTGAACGGAACTTGTTCATCAAAGTGGAAAACAAAAACATCCGGAGACAGTGACTCTGCTATCCGCATGGTTGCCAAAGGCAACCGTTGCCCGAGTTGGGCGTATATGTGCGTACATGTTCGGAGTACACCGTGTCTCTTTGCACAGCTCCTATAAGTGTCAAGTGCTTTAGCATTTGCGCTTCCACCTTATCTTATTCTGCTATTGTATCTGCCTTGGAGCTGAAGACGTTTCCTGCCACTGAAGACCCGGAGCCGGAGTCTGGAAAAACGGTCCGACCTACTAGGTGCTCAATGAGCACTGCTCATACTAGTAGCATGACGGAAACGCATCGGCGTCCGTCTGGCAGACCCGGAAAGTTCGACATGTAGTATTCAATAGTACTGGAAGCTACGGTAGCACCAGGCCGAGTTGGACTTCCCTGGGGAAGCTGTACACCTTCCCCGAGTTGCCATACCTTCCCCGGGGAGGTCAGCGTACAGTCTGGCTTCACTGGGGAACCTGTGCAGGGAAGCCTGAACACAGTAACCCATAGCTTGCAGTTTGAGGGAGGGAAAGAAGGAAGGTTACCCTTTCCGGCCGCGGCCGCCAAGCATCATGCTTCAAGATTGTATCATCAGCTTCAAAGGCTTTGACTCATGCAGGACCCTCACTGAGTGTTTGAAACACTTTGCGTTGCATTGGATGCCAGTACTACTGGTCGGAGCTCTACCGACTTGGATGCCTATGTCAGCAACGCTCCTGAACATCTTATGCAGAATCTGAACCGCTGAATGTGCTGCAATCAAGCGTGACGTTTTGTCATCAAGGCACCAGCAGCAGATGCTACCATCAAGGCTGCAGACTGTCCTAGGTGCATGCAGCTGCCCAGAGTCTAGACAGCCACTCATTGGCGGGAAAACAGATCAGGCTGGGCAGGTGCAAGTGCACTGGCCAGGCCAGGTGCTGTTGGCACTTGCCGAGCTACATTGCAATGTGTTGCTGCAGGGATGCATTCCCATGAATGACGACGTCATGCTAGCAAAAGATTGCCACTGCTGGCCCAGGCGGCTGGCACTTGCTCACGCATGTGAACCCCAAGTCCATCAAAAGCTGTTGCCCGGTGTTCATGAGTGTTGGTTGGCAGCAGCGGTGTGACAGCACATGCAGTTGGGGGATGATTATAAATGCATTCAGCTTCTATGTGTTCTGCCATGCTGTATCCTCTGGTGGGCCCTTTCTTAGGGCTGCAGCCGGGGGCAAAAATGTTGCTAGGCAGCAGTAATGCTGCAGTGTTAACACTGCAGCATTACAACATGTTACTGTTGTCGTTCGGGAGGTAGGGGTGGAGCAGGTTAAACACCCTACTAGGCATCCGATTCGGCAGTCTGTGGTGCTCAAGAGGTCTGCGCTGCGCATGTACCAGCAGTGTTGGCAGCAGTGTGTGGCGACTGAACCCCCGGTGTAACTATCCCTCAGAAAAGTTGCACCCATGCTTGCTGTGGCTGCTGCCATTGCTGCTGCCATTGACTCTGCTGCTGCTGCAGCTGTGATTGCTGCAGCAGATGCCTGGCGCCAGCACTCCATCCGCAATTGGTATTCCAGCATCAGCAACTTGCTGGGTGTAGGGTTGGACCTTGCAGCAAAACGGAACAAAGACATTGTACACACTGATCACTGATCACTTACAGACATCGTCACTTGTAGCTGCATGCTCTAGGACGTGCTCAGTGAGGTCTTAGCATTCTAGTATGGATGTTGATATGGCAATTCTGTGCACAACAGTTGTTGTGAGTATCTAAATTATCCATAGTCATACTAAGCAAGCAACAAAATCCGCAAGCAGCCGCTGAATCATGCAAGACACCCGACCGTAGTTTGGACTGAAAACATGCACCTACCAAGACATTGCCCTTGTTCCAGCTCCCAAACGTCCCATAGTCGTGCCGATACTCTTCTTGTACCTGTCTGCCCATACCCCCTTCACACCACTGCTTCTACAAAGTTTCCGTCGCGCCTCAGTGTCAAGCTCATTGAGATTGGACCTCTCCTTCCCAATCACCACATCCAGAGCCCCGTCAATGCTTGAGGGTTGATTGTGACTCGAGGACCCCAGCTTGTTGCACTTTCCAAAGTAGAAAACCTCCTGCTGTCCTGCTGTCAGACGTGCCCAATGCTATTTGGATGCAGCACAGAAGTCAAGCCATCAGAAACCTGCTGGGCACTCCTGTGAAAAAGACAGCAAGCAGAGGCAACATACTTACATGTGAAGTGCTCAGCAGATTGCTGCAGGCTGTGCGGCACAAGTATAACACCAGGATGCCGCATGGGCTGTGCATCATGCACCATTGCATATTCTGTGCTTGCAAATTGCTCGGGCGCTGTGTGAGCTGAAGAATATGAGCATGCCCATGATGCTGCTCAATGAAATGTTGCCCATCGCAACGCAGGGCTGATGCATCACAATCAAGAAGCATTCTGTCACACCGTGTGGTGCTACATCAAATGTGGGTGGCTTTTTCCGCTCACCTCAGCGTCAGGGCAGAGAATTTTCTGTCTACAGATGGCAGATCAGGGGTGGCGAGTTTGGCCTGCGCCTCACCTGGTTTGACTGCTGCAGCGATGCCAGGGTACACTGCTATCGAAGCAACAGGGAAGCAATCTCCCAGCTACCACTGAATGGAGTGCCACTGCAATTACAGGGACCAACACAAGATCCCAAGCCCTGAAACAGACCCCAACAGGGTGAATACATCTTGTTATTTGTCTGCTGTAAAGCAATAGTGGTCACCCAAACCAGGGGTAGCAATGCTATCGCAGAAGCCAGCATAACAAGTGAATGGGCTGGACTCACAAGCTTCCTTCTCTGCCACTTGTTGCGTGAAATGATCACAGCAGTACTTCAGGATCTCCACCTGATAAACTTCTGGTGGTTCTAGTTGCTTGTGGGTGACCCAGGCGCTGTGCGCATCAACCATTTCATCCCGCTTTCGTTTCAAACTCACGTATTCTGCGCAAAATAGGTGAGGAAGGATGTTAGTGAGCAGCAAGACCAATAGGTTACCAACAGGATAGGCAACATGATGCATGCAGTCTTGCCACAATGTTGAAGTTCAGCTTGGCAATGCAGAACAATACCACACAGCCTGGGTTGTCTTGAAAGGCTTCAATTCATCAGTAGACCTACATGCCCCTCACCCTTGCAATACTGCAAGGCCGTGCCTCACCAGACTTCCTTCACCTGTTGTTGCCCATGTTGGAAGATATGGTGCTGGTGGCGCTGCTGAGGTGCCTGCTACTGCTCAATGTGACAACAAACCAGGAAGGGGCAGCATTCACAGCACGAGCCATTCAAAGTATGGTCATCCAAGTGAAGTACAGTTGAACAGACATGTGGACATGGGTAAAGATACATTAGCGGACATGCAGGAACATTGAGCAGCAGCAAGCAATTATCATCTTGTAGGATCGCCTGGGAGTTATGCACAAAGTGACAACCAGGCTACAAGGATCCAGAGCATCCAGGGGAGTATTACTGATGAAGGCCAGTGCAAGAAGTTCCATACTGCTGTACTTCAAGTTCAAGCATCTCCACCACTGCTACCCCTGGCCCACCCCTGGCCGACCCAGGTGGTGCTGCAGGGATCCCCGTCGCTGGGGCATGATGCCCCAATGCACACACGCAGAGCAGGTCAACAGTAAGGTACGTTGCTGCTGGTTGCAACTTGCAGTGCGGTTATGCGCTGACTTTAATGAGCTGCCATGTTATGCAGCGCCATTATGAAGACTGCTGAAAGCCCGCCTGCAGGCTCACCACCAACTCCGATGGGGTTGTCTTCCGATTGCTCATGCTCTCCAATGATGTCTTTTGCCTCCTCCAGAGAGATGTAGCCCTGATCATTGACATCCACAACCACCATTGAGTTCCAAAGGTCTCTCTGGAAGCTGCACTTTGCATGCCAGCCGAGGGATGTTGATGCTGCGTTGCCCACAATGAAACTGAAAAGCTTCACCGCAAGGCCCCTTGAACCACTAAAACCCAGTTGCATCCGATTAGACATCAGGGAAGGCTGCTGGCGGCTGTGATATTGATGCCGCTTCTTGGTCACCTGCAGAGCACGCACGGGGCATGAGCAGCAAGCCAGAGAGATGCAATCATTCCATGTTGGAGACAACTTATAGCACAAGCACTGCATGCAGTCTCGACTGCAGCTGTGTGCATGATCTATCTGACGCAAAAGATGCAAACTTCATGTCTGCCTGCTGTGGAAGCATATCTGCAAAGCGCTTGATGCAAACTAGTTTGTAAGTACTTACAAATGAGGGCATATGCAGCGGACAGGACTGACTCAAGGACAAACTCCATACCTCAGGACATGCAAAAGCCAATGGAAGGAAATTATTATAATACAGGGTGGATGAAGGCCCACACAAGTCACAGCGCTCTTATCACGAAAGGAGCTTGCCCCCAGCTCTACTGCGAGGCTCTCTTCTGAATATTAAGATGCTTTATTGTTGTCTGAGCGACTAGCGCCAACAATGTCTGAACTGCGCCAAGGAGGCAAAATTTGTCATTACCTGCCGGCTTCCTGCAAGTGGTGATTATTAAACAAGTATATAGAAACCCGAGGCTTGTTAACGCTCATGGTGCGCCCATATAGGTTCGCGCTGAACCCACTTGGCCCCATCCAATGCTGTGACACATTGCTAATCCGCGCTGTGACACTTTGCTAATCCGCGCTGTGACACATTGCTAGATTTCTTTTACATTGCTGGGCAACCATGCGGGAAGTAGCGGATTGTCTATATGCAGCATTGTGCGCCCAATTTTCTGTGCAGCTGCAATATAAGGAGCCCATCATGGTTGCACATTCAAGACTACACCTTCATTGCCATAATGAGGGTCTGTTACAGGGTCCAATCATAGGCTGCAGCTGGTGCAACTAACACGCAAACAGCTGGTGTCGGCCCCTGCATGAATTCTACAATTGACTCTGGAAGCTTGCATCCTGGCACAGTATATTGCCGCCACATACTGCGCAGTATGCCGCACGGCAGTTGCAATTGTCAGCAAGCTCTGCACAACTGATGTTGACTGCTGATGGTCAGCAGAAGTGCTACAGTAGTGCTATGGACGTCAAGGCCGTAACTGTCAAAGCTGGATCTGGAGCTGAATGTGGATTGATTGGGGTCTGTGCCAAGTGTATGTGCAGAACACCGAGTGGTATTTACCACTTGACCCCCGATCCCTCGTGTCTCATGCATGACCCCTCACTGAGGGCATGTCTCATGCATGTCCCATGCAATGCCATGGGTGTTGATGGCTGTAGTAAAGTTCCTTGTCCAAAATCATGGCTGTCTTCAGTCTTATCCAGGACCGGAACTGAATTATTGTACTTGTTGCAAAGGTCATGCATGAGTCATGGATTTTGTATGAAAGTATTCACTTTTCTACAAGCGTTGTACAGAGAGTCTGTGTGATGTCTCCTGAACTTGTTCAGCAGGCTGGGCAGATGCTTCTCTTGGGTGCAGCAGCAATGTCTGCCAGGGAGCTCATGACAGCCAAACATTTCAGCAGTTGCCTGTGCCAGCATTAGGGATGCTGCAGACTTCCAGAAACTGCTTCAGTGTTGCAGAACTGCTTCCTGCTTTAGCTTGTACGGCGTTCCACACATCAGAGTCGCACAAACCTGCAACAATGGCAGGAGCACCAAACTTTGGACCGTCCCAGGGCCAGTACAGCAAGTGTGGACCGTTGTATTGTTGTTTATAGTGTTACTTCAGCACCTAAGGGCATCAGCTTGCACCGCATCTGCTTATGATCAGCAATGCTGCTGCCAGTGAGCAAGAGAGGCTCAGTAAACTCCTGTTCCTGCTGTTCTGCCTACAGACTCTAGTACAGTAACACCAGAGGGTATATGAAGCCAGTGGACCCCATCAGCATAGCTAGCCGCCACTTAGCACGCTGTACGTACAGTACTAGTTAGTGGTAACCTGTGACTGGCCTGTATCGTATTGTATGTCCAATCTAATCCCACTTACATTCAGAAGGTGCTTGAGACAGCAGACCCTTCACCTGCAAGGTGCAACACATTGCGTGGACAATGCTTGGCAACTTGCTACTGCCCTTCAAGCAGCATTGGAAGTCACCAGATGCAATGTTCACCTTGAAGGCTGGTGACCAAAGGCCTCACAGCTGTTGTGAAAGCTACAAGCGCTGTGATGAGGTATAGCCTATATAGTATAGTATACCTCATTGCAAGGAAGATGCTTTGCTGCAACGCATTGACTTGGTATGCTGCCTACAAATCATCGCGACCAACTATTTCAAAAGTCCAGGATACATGGTGCAGCTGCAGCACTGTAGTATTGCTGTCTGACTAGCCACTGTCCTGTGCTGCACAAAGTTAGCAGGCGTGTGATGTTCCAGCCGCTCCGTGGAGCTGTGCATGCAGGAAAGCCGAGTATGACAGCCGCTGTCAAGAGTGTCAACGGCAATCTGCAGAACAGTTCTCTATTGCTGCAGCTTACCTGAATACAGCAGTCGCCAAGTACTGGCTGTGATTGCGTGCATGCTGGCAGCTTTTGAGCTATCTCCTGCTCAGATCCACCAAGAGCGTCAAATGCGGCCTTACATTGTTCGAACTTTTGGCTTTGCAGCAGATGTCGCACTGGCTGTTGCTGCAGCTGCTGCTGCTGTTGCAAGTCGCCAACTGCAGCGATGGCTGGGGCTGACGAAGGGGTGAGAACCAGTACCAGGAAAACGCCCATGAAGCAACAAAAAGGCACATGCTTGTTCATTTCTGCATACACAGCACTCTGGAGGCTTGGCAACTGTTGGCGGGCTGGATGTGTTGACGCTGTTGCTGTTGATCTGCGGGTATCACCATTATGTAGGCGAGCATGAGGCGGTCGTCTCGAGTGCATCCTTATACCTGAAGATGAGCTGCTCAACAGGACAAATGCAAAGCTGCTCATGATCCCAGCTGCCTGTAACTGCCCAAGTTGGTCATCACCCACACCTGCATACGTTGGATCCAGTTTCGGAACTCACGAAGTCCAATGTAACAACCGGGCCACTTCGCCAGTGCACATGCACATGATTAAGATGTAAAGACGAACATTTCCCAGGAAACACGGCTGATAGCGCCATACGCAGGTGCGGCAACTGACTATGGTTTGGGACGTGCACACCTGAACGTGCTTTCCCCCCACGTGGGGCCCTGAGCTTCCCTACTAACAAAGAAGTATTGTCGACTACCAGTTCAGGCATGGCATGCCTTCCTTGCACACTCGAGAGAGAAGAGCTTCAGGTAGTTGTGTTTCAAGCCCATCCACAACTGAGAGCTTTGTTTCAAGCTTCGCTTGAGTTGCAGAAACCGAATATTGGCTGCATACTATCTATGAGAATGATCAACACTGACTAGTGTCACATGACAGCCACGTGGTCACATGGGCACAGTTGCTGATCGCTGTGGCAAACTCAAAAGATACCGACTGACTTACAAAGCCTGATTGGTGGTACAAAAAACTTTTTTGTCAATCAGTATTTGAGCCCATGCAACACTGGATGAGCTGCAGCTGGCAACTGTGCTGCCATGCAGAGGGGATGCATAGCACCACACATGGGTGAGATATGTGATTTTATCGTCACAAGTATGTTTCAAGCTGAAACAAGCAACAGCACACATGGCCAGGCACTGAGTGGCACTCGTCTACGGCATGGGTCCAGCTGTGATAAACAAAATCTTGAAGCCCTGAATGTATTCACCTATCATAGTAGAGCCCTGAATTTATCCACCTTAAGGTGATATGTTTATGTATGGGCTGTACCATTGTGGCAGTAGTAAAGACTTCAAAGTTTGGCAGCATACTCCACTGCAACACGATTGACCAGTATCAACAGCGCCGGCTAGCCATACCAGCACTCAGTGCAAGGACAATGTAATGTCAGAAGTATGTGAGTGATGTATGCACCAGTGAGCATATGCTTGCACGTAGGCATGCGTGAGACGCACTCAAGTAAGTTGCTGCCATGCGGGCGGTATGAGCAGTGAGGACAGTGCCCAATCTGTTGTTTGAACAAATCTATGGAAGTAAGTCACAACAGCACAACAGTTCTAGGGCTGTGGCCTTGTCTGTACCACATACAGCAGATCACCA
Source organism: Coelastrella sp. MACC-549 (assembly GCA_018290735.1). Taxonomy (NCBI): domain Eukaryota; kingdom Viridiplantae; phylum Chlorophyta; class Chlorophyceae; order Sphaeropleales; family Scenedesmaceae; genus Coelastrella; species Coelastrella sp. MACC-549. The sequence continues at coordinate 200,630 of JABEVS010000018.1, read as the reverse complement.
ACAAAGCAACCCTCCACATCCTGTGCACCACCAAAGTGCCTCTCAAGTACACCAGCAACTGCACCGATCCTCCTGGCATAATTCAGCCGTGTGTCTGGGTCCCTACTCAATGCGTGCCTGCTGTAATCCATTGTCCGGCTGGCACACTCATATAGAGTGCCAGTGCTCTTAACATCCCCGCTCCCATTTCCCCCACTACCACCGTCATTGGCTGAATCACTGGCATCAGTGCTGCTGAGGCTAAAGTATGACAAGCCTGAAGCACCAGCCCTGCTGGCCCCTGCGATCGCTTTGCTGTACAACCCCCCACTCCTGTAACCCGCCCTGAACCCAATGGGCCCAACACCTGCCAACATGGACCCTGCCATGGAAGCAGTAGCCATGGATCCAGTAGCTGCGCCCTCTACTGCCGGACCCTCCTTCACTGCAGATGCCGGGAAGAGGGCCTCACTGAAGTTTGCAAATGCCAAGGTCTTCACACTGCCTTGGGTTTTGCTGACAGCTAATCGCCATGCACTGCCACGTTTGCCACTAGCAAGAGTCTCCCCAAGACCTGGAGCCAATTCGACTTCAGCCGTTGAGGGGTCGTTGCCCATGGGACTGGCTGTGTGCAATACAAAGGAGTATGTTGGGGACAGCAGCTCCTGGATCAGCACAGCCATGCAGGCCTGGTTCTGGGGCACACCTGCAACAGCAGCAAGGACAGTGTCAGCACCTGGATCTGCTGCAAGATACATGAGGGACATGCACCAGCACAAGTACAAGCTGGACTGACATTCATCATATCATCAATTTGTCCTATCCCCAGATTCACCACAAGCATCTTGATTCAAATCTTGCATCTAGATCTCAAAGCATCAGTTTGCCAGGCACTTGCAGGTTGGGCAGGGCGCATCAACTCAGCAGCTCATGTGCCAGCCCCGCGGGGGTTTACTAAGCTTGTGTATGTCTCACCTGCTGCTCGTCTGCTGAGTATGGCTCTGCGTGTGTAGAGGCTAGCCCAGACCGCTGCGACTGCTGCTGACACATCCTGTGGTCTGTCAACTGGAACGTTGGGTATGCTGTCATACAGGCCAGCTCCAGACATCCCTGCCAAGTCCTCAACATTGGCAGATGACCTAAGACAGCAGGGACGCAATGCAGGCAGCTGATCAGGCCTAAAGCGCTGTACAACGCACGTGTGTAAGTTGTTTACTCTGTGAGCTCACTGCAAGCTGACTGGGGTTGTGCACAGCACGTGGTAGGGCAGTATGTTGTGGCGGAGTTGTCACAGAAATAGCTGCCAGCTAATGGGTGATATATCAATCAGCAATGTGCACATGCACATAGATAGGTGCTCGTGACAACCCGCTGTGATGATCAGGGCACCTATCCAACTGCATGTGCACACAGATTGTTTGATAGACGTCCACACACGATATTGGCGGCACAGAGCGCTGCGCTGTTTTGTCAGCTGCTGTCTCACCTGCAGATGAGCAGTGACCCTGGAGGAAAGGTTGTGTGCAGTTGACCCATCAGCTGTTCGGGCAGGGACAGTCCCTTCACAATGTCCTGTACAAACGCCAGCAACAGTGATGTGGTAGATACACAAGTTGACTCTGCCAGTGTACATGATACAAGGTAGCTTACAGCGCGGGTTTAACCCCAGCTTTGAGGAACTTGCACCGCTGGGCCCTGCCGTGAGGTTTGTCATACGCCACCCGTGCCACCATGACTAGCATGTGACCCGTCAATAATGTGTTACCTGCAACTGACTTGAGATGTTGCCCAGCGCTTCTACTGGTGCAGTCTCAGAGTCCTGCAGTAGCTGCTTGAACTGCTGCTGCTGCTGGTCAGGCAACTGGCTGATAGCCCACTCCATGACACCGAATGGCACGCAGCAGCCACGAGCGGTCTGGAAGGACTCTGCCCCCTTAGACTCTAAAGACACCTGCATGCAGCAGGAAACCACTGGCCCTCAATCAACATTACAAATCCTGCCGAGCAAGATTAGCGTCAACCAACATGATAAATGCATGCCCTGACAAGCGCGCTGGTAGATACCAAAGCTGAAGTGTCGGCTGTTGCTGTCAGCTTAACTGCCAAGAGGGAGCGGCAGCAATGTTCCCTGGTGTTGCTGCTGCCCTGAAGCAGCCATCAAAGCAATGGCAGAGGAAGGTTTAACAGATGCAAAGTAAGCCCCTGCTGCAGAGAACCCAGCAGGTGATCTTACCATCCAGGTCAACACTGTATCCCACCTGTTCAAGTCGTGCACATGCTGACGCTTTTGCACCAGCCAAAGACGGCATGCAGTCCAACAGCGACAGCATCCTGGGTGCAGAGACCTTGCTAACGGCTCCGCCAGATTCAGTGCTGAACCCAGATGCCATGATCTTTTCCTTATTCTCCTGGGCCTGTTCGCCAGCTGCAGCTGCTGCTGCCGCCAGCTGAGCCTCAGAGGGTGCTGCCAGTGTTACTTGATCAGATGTGACAGTCAGGGCAACCTGCTGGCCCAGCAGGGGAGCCACATCTGACTTGACCATATCGGGATCATCAAGCATGGCAAAGGGCACCTTCTCCTGTCGAGCTCGTACACCTGTCAGCGGTGCAACACAATCACTTCATCCTCATCAAAGCAGCTGCAACAACACATAGAGACACGCAAGCTCATCCACACTCCAAATTTCCAAGCCCGTCTCCCTACTGTGCTTCTAGGAGCCCTCAAAGTTACTTCCCTTTGCAGCCTGGAGGTGCCACAAAGTATGGCCCCAGTACCTGCCTGTCTTCACATTGACATGACGTCTAGGGCAGATTACCCCAGAGAGCATATGCTGACTGGCGCACCTAGATGACTGAGGTGTGGCAGCTCCTGTGCCAGCACCACACCCTTCAACATCCTGCCGGCAGCAGCCACCTCCTCATCACCACTTGCTTGCTTCAGCAGCACCACCACAGGCTCCTTGAACCCTGCCAGCACAGCAGGGTCCAGCTCATGCAGCTCTACGAGCTTGCCAATGGCAGTACCAGGAACAAGGGGATCCCAGGAGGAGGCACCAGCAGCGGCACGGCAGGCACGCAGCAGCACTGTGGTCAGCTTTGACACCTGGAGAAGAGGGCAAGCAGCAGCAGCAGCGGCAGAAGGCCTTCCGTCATAGAATTTAGACAAGCGTAGAGGCTGTCAGAGGCTGTTTGCGCACTGAGTAAATACAGAATTGCTGTGGGCTAATATGGTTGGTGTCCTCTCACAGAGAATGCTCTCATCAACCATTTTGGGCCACAGCAATTCTGTAATCACTCTGAAGTACCTATGGCGCTCACCTGGAAGACCACATTTGCTCTGATCTCTGCTTCAGTGAAGGTCTGGATTATATAAGGCTCCACACCCAGTGCATTACCCAGTGCCTGAGCCACAGGTGGCAACAGGTCAAGCAGCAGCTCACTGTAGTTCTCAGTCAGACGTTGTAGCCTTTCCAAGGTGGCCTTCAACCTGCAACACTGACAACAGCAGCTTAGTGACACTGCTGTTGTGCCTGACAACTTCTCAACAGCAACAGAACTTTACCAGCAAGCGACTCAATACATGCTGACCTCAAGACGGGCTGCCACAGCCACCACCACCAAACAAGTCCAGCTGTTGAGGCCTCGTGGCAAGTTTACTGAACTACACCTGAAGCCTGCAGACAGGTGTCCAACAGCAGCACCAACCTGAGAGCATTCTCGCGCTGCGTGTATCCGCCTTCTCTCTCCCAGACCACAAGCTCTGCTTCAATAGCCATGGCTTCCAAGGGTGCAAAACCCCCCAGGCCCATGTGGCGGATGCCCAGCACAAGGCCACCCAGGCAGGGCTTCCAGGCCAGGTCATGGGCGCTCAACAGAGCTGGACCACCTCCCTGCGCAACAACAACACAACAATCAACGAACAGCAACAACACTGGATGATGGTGCTGTGCTGCAGACTGGCAAGCAAGAGTGCTGTAGCAGTGTGTAATATGTCGCTTCTGTCCAATAAATCCTACAGCTTGACTAACATCTCACACAATGATGGCTGCCTCTTTCCCCTGGTCCTGATGCCGGGAGGGTTCCCTGCTCACACCTGTTGTTCCACCGCGTTGATCAGTCTACTGAACAGCACAAATGCATAGTCTTCGGCCTTCACTTCAGCCAGGCGCCACTTCTGACGCATGGCCAGGGCAGGCTCAGGAGCATCATTGCGCAGGCCACTGCACAAGGCACCAGCAGCAGCACTTTAGAACTACACGGCAGTGCACTCCCATCACTGCAACCTCCACAGATGGGTTGCAGCCATACGTGAACAGTCACAATCCTGGGTCCTGCAGGCTGTTCCACAACAAACCTTTCGAGGCACACTATTCCTGCAGTGGTTGTGAAGGGCGCTTGTTGAGGAGGAGTCTATTTTTCTCTCAACATGTGGTCAATTCCAAAGGTCACTCACGCATCCAGGCCGCCCATGAGTACTGCCCTGACAGAGGTGAGTGCATGCAGCAACGCTGAGAAGTCTTCTGTGGTGGGGTTGCCTGTGCTATCAAGCTTGGACTTCTGAGCAATGAAGAAATCAATCATCTGCAGCACACATCAGCGCAGCCGGCAGCTGTGGAGCTGTTAGAACGTTTTATGCAGCAGCCAGCCAGACAGCACTTGCACGAGGTCAGCTACATCCCTGTTGGTGTGACGTCTCAAGTCACTGTGTGTTAAGGAGGACGCTAGAAGCGAAATACTAGTAACTTAGACCTCAAACAAGCAAGTGCCTGATCTTGTGACGATATGTGTATACTTGCTGCACATGCATGCTATGTTGCTGATGGAGTACTGGTTGCAAGTTGCTTCGGCCCTGACCTGCTTGTTCTCATCTCCTAGTGATTTCTTGACTTCATCCAGCAAGCTTGTAAGACCAGCAGCATTGAAGAAGTCCCTCAATTCCGCTATGAAGACCTTAAACTCGTTCACAAATGCATCTGGGTACTGACCAGGCTGGGCTGCAGGACAGAAGCAATGTGACAGCCTGATCAGCGCATAGATCAGAACCAACCAGCTGATCAGGCAAGGTGTATGGCAGCCAAGTATGTGACTTTGCAAGCCACACATCAGCAGTAGGCAGCATAAACAGCTGGCTAGCAATTAATGACTCATAAAACTCATCCTGTGCCAACACCACAACGGCCCTCAGTGCCCACACAAGCCCAACTCTGCATAACCTTTGCACTTGTCGCCCATACTTTGCTGGGTACATACCAAAGTGCAACCTGAATGTCTGATGAATCTGTAGCAAGCACTGTGACTGCAGCGTTCAACTGCAGTACCTGTCATCCCACATCTTGACCTCCGCACCTGTCACTCTTGCCAGCATGGCCTCTGCTGCCACCAGGTCCTCTGGTCCAGCGTTCCTATGAAGCTTGTTTTGCAGCGTGTGCTTGATCTCCTGCTTCAGCTCCTGCAGGACCACAGTCAGACAACAAAGACAGTGCAAAAAAGAAATTTAATTGGGGGCACATATAAGGCTAGTCAACCTGCAGGATTATAGTGATGCATGAAGGCGTAGCAGGATCACTGTGGAATCCATCTTAAGAACAGAAGGAGCAGGGCTGGCTTGACTCCTACTCACATGGGGTATGTCATTCCTGTGTGCGATGTCCCTGATCCTTGTGAGGGGCACCTGCTGTGTGAAGGCCTCACCAAAGCTAGGCAAGCGTGTGTGGATCTTGCGGGCCAGGAGTGTGGCGGCCTTGCGGGCGTCTCTGTCATCTTCAATCACCCACTCAAGAGACCTGTGACACAGGGGCAGTACAACATCAAGCTGCTGTAGGTTGCAGCAAACATCTATGTATGCAAGGCATCAGGGCACGCTGCAGCGCAGGCTTTGCTGCATCTCGACGCTGGACAGTGTCGATGGGAAACTTCAAGGCAAGCCATGGCTCCAGTGGAGTTTGGTAATGGCTCAAGGTTTGATTACAAGTTGTTGCCCTGGCACCAATCTTGCAACATGCACACTTACATGAACATCTTCTGTGCTAGGCGTGCATGATGGTTGGGTCTGTAGTGACCTCCCCCTTCCACACAGGGTATGGCGCCAGTGGTGATCCACTGCAAGTACACAAATGTTGCTGCCAGGGCTTCAACAGATGGCCGAGCACTGCAGACACAAGAGGAGTTCACACAAACCTCTCAAAGCAAGAAGTCCCATGCACCATAGTACTTGCCAACAGGTATACGTGGCAGAACGGATAGCGACAATGCAGTGCTGAAGAGGCCGTGCACAGTATGGAAGCAGTTGCATGCTGATGACTGTACCTAGGCAAACTGCACTGCTCACCGTTCCGCCTTATCAACCAGCACCTCCTTGGCTACTCCTAGCTTGCCAAGCCAGTTTGCTGCCTTCTCATCCCCCACCACCAGGTCCCTCAGAGGGTGTGGTGCAGGTGGCAGGCTGCTAGTGTCCCACTTGCCGTTGCGGTCCTTGCTGTGCTGGTTGCTGCGCATGAACGTCACTTGCTTTCCCTGCCAGCCAGCTATGTGTGCTGTGTCCTCGTCTGAATCAGAAGTGATGGACACACTGCTGGAGCTCTGCGGGTCAGCCACAGAAGCAGGAGTATCATCAGGCACAGCAGCAACCAGACAGGACAATTCCAGGGCCGATTCAAACTGCTGCTAACGCCACAGATGCCCTCGGCAACGCGGCTGAGCATCTGCATTGCGATTGCCGTTCTGTGCTCCTGGTGGTGTTCTGTGACTCGCGGCACAGCCAACCCCTGCAGGTCCAGTCCCTGCACAGGTACATCAATGCTGCAAAACCCACCTCTGCCCCTTTATGCCTGTTCTGTCGCTCCCGCTCCTTCCGCTCCCGGTCCCTAGCTGCGAGCACTTCTGCTTCTGCTGCTGCATGGTCAATAGACTGTAGGCTGCTGAGTTCCCTGAAAGGTGCCTCTGAGGGTTTGAGCTCATGTGCATGGACGTCTGTGTCCTTCGTTGAACCCCAGACGCAGCGGACATCTAGGCTGTACCTGGGACCTAGGGCCTGGGCAGCAGCAAGAGAGTCAGCCGAGAGACCCCACATGTGGTCAGCAGGTTGACGTCTAGGATTCAGCACCCTCGCACCAGTGGTGGTTTTGCAGGACATTGACAGTGTGGGCTGAGCACACTTCAACAGTAAACAGCAGCCTCTGTGTATACCATTGTCACCCAGCTGCTTGTATGATGATGCTGCCTCATGTAATATACATTTCTACTGCAAGGACGCAGCAGTAATTCAACACAACGGCACAACAGCCCTTGCCCCTGAGCAGGGCTGCTAGTAGAAGTAAAAGGGTGCCCATCTGCAGTGCACAGTGCACATGAGGATGCAAAGCAGTCAATAGTTGCTGGCCAATGCTGCAGCAGGAGGGGCTTATTCAACAGCTGCAGCTGCTGCCTGTACCTTGAACTTTCTGTTCTTGCCATCCTCCCACTGTTCACTGCCCTCCTTCACATGCACACACTGCATGTATGAGAAAACAGAGGCACATGGCTCCAGGAGAATTGTTGATCATGAAATGCTACGGCGATGTGCAGGCCAGTACACAGCTGCTGCTTGTCTGAGTGTGTTGTGAGTGTGTTTGTCTGAAAACAGGCAGCAAATGGCATTCAATATGGCGCACCAACTCCAACACTTGCAGGCAGCATCTGGCAGTGACACGGCAGTATGTCCCACCTTGAACTCGATGTCCACTCCGACTGGCAACTCCACATTGCCTGCCCAGAGGTCGCCATCATGCCATTTCAAAGGGATGGCCTTGGAGACGTCCCAGGCACCCAACCCAGGCTGATTGCCAACAATTTTGATACGCTCCCCGTATTCAATCTGCAGCAAGGAAAAGTTGGCGGGGACAAGGACGGATGTTAGCTTGCTGCATGAACTGGATCATCGGCAGTGCTCTGACTGCCTGGGGCCAAGCCTTGCATACCCTGAGGGTATGCAAAAGTGAAATGATTTACTGCCAGTGCAGATTCACAGAGCTGGCCTCATATGGGGCTTTCCAGTCGTCCGGCGGCAGCAGCGCCGCAGGAGCTGCTGTGTGGTTCTGCAACCTTTGAGCTAAGGATGCACATCTAAGGGGGAGCATGAAGGTGGGACTGAGGCAGAAACACCTCTGTAGCGTCAGGCTACTGCAGACAATAACAAGGCCTCAGTTGCAGCCCACTGCCTGCAAACTAATTCAACATGAGCTATACAGTAGTTTGCATACCTTCCTCCGGATTCTGAAGCGAACAGGGGCGGTATCTTGCGCAACACACTGCAATCAACTCCAAAAGAAGGACTGTGGTGGGCGTTGGGGCGGTTATCCCCTTTTGGTACCCCGAGCAGCGACTGCTGGACTAGACACCATGTTGAATGAACTGTCAGCGTCCTCATAGGCTATCAGTCCGCTTACACACCTGCAACCGAAGTGTCCTAGCCCTGCACGCTGAGCTCACACCTCGACAACACCGGCTGCCCCTCCCTGCACTTTGCAGGGACCTCTGAGGCAACATCAGATAGGAATGTCACGATCTGAACTTCTGTTGTGCGCTTTGACAATGATCAAGTCTGCAAACCGGCCAAACGGAAGTGTATTTGTGTCAAAAGCAGGAGACCAGTTGCGCCTGCGCAAACAATATCTTCTCTATATCAAACGCCTGTTTTCTGCAGTATTGTGCTAAGTCAACTGACAGAACGCCTTGAAACGTGTTGCGGCACTGCAAAGGTGTCCCGAGTTTTACGGCAACCGTGCTCCCTTCAACAAACAGAAAAGACACTCATGCGTTAACACGTTTTGTACGACTGACATTCCTCACGACCCCGAGGTGGAGCGTCAATGACAGGTTCCTCGGCCTTGTGACCCGGCAGATCGCAGCATGCATGTACAGTACTGTGTCCAGGCTTGCATCTCCGTCAACAGTCAAGAGGAAATTAGGTTTGCACAGACGGCTCTATATATATTCCCTGTCCTTTGTTATTGAATAGACACTGTAACTAGCTTCGTCAACCCTCTCTCTCGTGTCACACCTAATGGTCAGGAGCCTGTCTACATGCTATCAGCTCAGGAGTGTGTATATTTAGCACATATATCACCTGTAATAAGCAGTGTAGCAGCTTCAGGTCTCCCTGTGGTGCTTAGACGATGCATCAACAGCCTATACCGTTTGCGCCCTGCTGCTGCAGCAGTTCTGAAGGCGACAACACAGCAGAGCAATCCGTGTTTGGCGCACACAACAGAAGCTAAACATTTTGCATATCGTCTGCACAACAATGATACGAAGCACACCACCAAAAGATCAGCTGCAGCGTCACATTGGCAGCAGCAGCAGACCTCCATATGGCCGCAGCAGCAGCAGAAGTGCACACAACACCACAGCCACAAGCGTGTGCAGTCTGCTTTGCACTCTTTGAAAAGTAAAGACTTGGCGAGTGCTGTCTCACAACAGCAATGGCAGGAGCTGCATTCGCCCTTCAGTCCATGGACGCTCAACAGCTTCAAGCAGCAACACCCCACATGGACTGGCATTCCCTTGCACTTGCACACACGCTTTTACAGCACGGACACCAGCAGCAAACCCAACAATACCCATAGCAGCAGCAGTAACAGCAGCAGAAGTCCAAAAAATGTCAAGGGTGCCATCCCAGACAAGGGTCCAGCTGCTAGAACCCTCCGTGCCGTGCCCTACACCATCTCCCGCTCAGCAGCAGCAGCAGCATTCACCAAGTACCACTCGGGCAGGTGGTACCAGTCCCGTCAACAGCCCGCGCTGTCCAAGCCGTTCAAGGAGACATTCATGCCGTTCTGGGTTGGCTCTGGCTCTGTGAGGGTGGAAGTGAGAGGGGCCGAGATTGGACACCAGCACCTTGTCACAAGGTGAAACCCTGGTGTGTCATCGCACCACTCATCACAGCAACAGCATGTGAAGGTGACAGTGCTGCAGCCTACATCAGGGCAGACACTCAATTACCATCATTACCTGCGATGCTGCCGCTTCATGCTGCTCGGAACACCCCCTTCACTCCAGCAACCATCACAGCTGACAGCATTTTTGCAACTAGTTCAGTCGAATCACAAAGTTCTAAACCCTGTCTGTGTTGTGCTCTGGCCTGCTGACGCGTATGATCAGGTATGACCGCAGCAGGGGTCGTGCTGAGCCTCGGTGGGAGACGGTGTGGAGCCGTGTGCAGATCAGCCTCAGCTGGGACAGGCAGCTGCAGCCAACAGATCAGGAGCTGCAGGTCTACGCCAGCTGGAAGTACTTCAGGTGCGACTGCTGCTGCTGCTCATGATGATGATGATGATGTCAGTTGGTTCATGATGGTAGGAAGTTGCCAGTTTGCATGTGAGCATCAGCAATGGAGAGCATTGCATGCTTGCTGCTTATCAGCCTGAGCCAACTGAGTTGGCAACTGCAGGCTCCGGGGAGAGGGGAGGGGGGCCAGACACTCCTGTGGCGGTCTGTGCAACTTGTTGCTGCTGCCGCTGCCGCCGCCGCTGCTGTTGCTGCAGGCAGGATGTTGAGGCCTTGAAGCCGGGCACTCATATTCAGCTGGCTCAAGAGATCACACCTGACATGCTGAAGGTGGGGCCGACTCACTTGTAGCACAATGGTTCACCACTGCTGCTACTGCTGCTGTTGGCCTGCTGCCAGCCCTAACGCAAAGACACCAGCTGCATGAGACCGGCCTCCTTGCAGATGCATGACAGGTGTAAGAAGCAAGACATCAAGGACCATGCCAAGTGCATGCTGGTGACGGGCCCTGTGCTGCCTAAACCTGTGCTGCTGCTGCTGCTGTTGCTGCTGCTGTTGCTGCTGCAGGCTACAGCTGGTTCCGGTCTTGACACTCGGCGTGTTGGGCCTTTCACCATGCAGCCATACCTGGCTCGGCGGCTCATGATGGCAAAGATTGAGTCAGCAGAACGCCAAAGAGCAGAGACAGAGATTGCTAGAATAACAGGTATGGCGGTGTGATCAAGAGCAGCTCCAGATCATGAACCCACCTGCTCACCAGCAGCAGCAGCAGCAGCTGTGAGGTTTTATGTTGTCTGACAGGCACCAGGCAGGAGCACTAGCATGTGTGTTGCAGCCATAGAAGCCTTGGACATTGCATGGTTCATCCCAGGCATTGCAATGGCTGTTGGGCCAGCAAGAGAGCAGCAGCAGCAGCAGCCATGTGTCTGTGGTCTTCCTGTACCGGAAAACTTGCAGCAGCTTGTACCAGGACTCATTCAGGGCTGCCTGCTGTCATTCCCCCTGCATCCCCCTGCTCCAGGTGCCCAGCAAGTGCGGTTTGTCGACCTGCATTGTACTTGGTTTGGCAGCACTGGTGCTGCTGCTGGTGGTGGTGCCAGCAGCAGTGGTGGTCTTGACCTGATGCCAGTTTATGTGCCGGCTTACGTGTTCAGCTGGTGGCACGGCGGGGCAAAGGTGAGGCAGATGCATGACTGCCTGACTGCTTGCTTGCCTGCCTGCCTGCTGCATCACAATAGTCAATCACTTCATTATCACAGCTAAAGTGACTTTTTTTATCTACAAGAGTGACACCAGCACTTCAGGAATGCTTGTCTGGCATCACGTGGTGACCTTGACTCTTTCTGAAGCTGCCAGTGGCTTGGTACCACTGTCATGTGCCAGGACAGACAGATGCTGTTGACAGCAGCACTGCTGCTGCATGATGTGTCACTCAGTATCTTTGATGCGGTGCAACTTGTGATGAGTGACAAGCCCTTTGCTGCACTTCCAGACTGTTGTAGGAGCCCAGTGATAATGTGCAACCCAGTGTCTGTACTGCTGTTGATGCAGCTTGTACGTTGCACCATTCACAAGATGTCCTAGGCTGTTTCTGCAGCTTCTTGTTTGGAGCTGTTGTTGAGTTGTACTGCACTGCGTCCCCTCCTGCTTCTTTCATTGCAGGTACGCACGTTTGTCTCAGGGGTGGATCAGACTGTTGGTGGTGTCCATGTGCTGGACGACAAGAAGGTAGCAACAGTGGCAGCAGCAGCGACAACAGGTACACAAACGCCCTTCCTAATGACCCCTTCTTTGGTCCCAGGTTTTAACCCTTAGACAGAGTAATTATCGATCAACAAGCTGATATCTTCTACACGGCCCTGTTGGCCTGTTGCTGGGTTGCAATAGCATTGCAGATCATCAATGTAATAATACAGTATTACGGGCCTGCTGGTGTTCAACCCACCCCCCAGACCTGTCATGCAGAGTTGTCTGTGTATACGTTGCTGATTGGACCGTGGCAATATCAGCAAACCTCTCCAACCTCTGCTTTGCGCATCAAGCAGTTGCATCCTGCCTCAAGTCATTTCATGTGCAGGAGCATCTTGATGGCCCCCGTGTTACCAAGGAGCATCATCAGTGCATCTGCTAGCACATCTGCTGTATGCCTCGGTTATGGCAGGACAACTCCTTCTCGTCCTCCCCGGCAGCTGCTCACCACCCTGCTTCAGGTGCTGTTTGATAATCTGCTTGCATCCGCTGCACCTGCTTTTCCTTGCTCCCTGCTCAGGCCTGGGTCTACTGGTTGGACTCCCAGCAAGTGCCATATTCTGGGCTGGTTTAGTTGTGCCCTTTGTTGCTGGCGGTGTGGTTGCACGCTTCTGGCCACTTGTAAGAGACAGAATGTACGCAGCCCTGAACTGGTCAATTCACAAGAAGGATCAGTTCTGGCACAGGGACGAGCAGAAAGGTGGGCTGATGGGCAGCTGCTACTTGCAAGCTGTCCCTATGTGTGAAGATACGTTATCATTTACATTCTAAATCGAGTTTATAAACCCAAGCATGAGCTGAGCGTCCCTGATGGGGAGGGGGGTGCTGCCTGCTTGCGAGTGGCAGTGGGCAAAGTCTATTCCTGGCTGTGGAGGATTGCTGCTGGCAGCGTTTAGTGGATGCTGCATAATAACACAATTCCTGCTGTTGCTGCAATGTCTATCCCTTGCTGCTATCTCTTGCTGCTGTGTGTCTGTTGCAGAGTACTGTGAAGTGGACTGGAATGCGTCATTTGTGCGTGCTTTTGCTGACCATGAGCAACGGCATCACAGGCAGGAGCAGAGGGAGAGCTTCAGGCAAGCACACAAGCCGGGAGGTGACACAGATCCCTTCCAAAACTTCCAAGAATTCACACAAGACCCATTCAGATGGTTTGAAAGACAATACGCAAAGGCCCAGCAGCAGCAGTGGCAGCAGCAATACGACCGGCAGCAGCAGGCTGGTCGCGGCAGCTACCAGCAGCAGCAACACCAGAGGGACTTTGGGGGCAGGTCAACAGCGGCAGGTCACAGCCCCCGAGACCCCAATGGATACTACAAAACCCTGGGACTGGAGCCTGGGGCCACCACACCAGAGGTTCAAGCAGCGTTCCGTGGGTTGGCGTTGCAGTACCACCCTGACCGGTACAAAGGGGCAGATGAGAAGCAGCGAGCCACCAAGCACTTTCAAGTCATAACAGAGGCGTATCAGGTGCTTAGAGATCCCAAGAAAAGAAGGCAGTACGATGCTGGCCAGTACACTGGTTGAAAACAGGTGGAGGCTTGCCCTGGAAGCATGTTGAGCATTTGCATAGCATGGTGTCTGCATGGCACATGATCATGAGCATGCAATAGTCAGCTCGTTGGCTCACTGGCTGTTAGGCCCTGAGGTCAAATGATGTCATCGCCAAACACAGTGCGCCACAGCAGTGCTTGAAGGCCATTGCTATAAGACAGTCTAGAACACCTGCAGTGGCTATTCTTCCCCAGCACTCGACATAATGTGATGATGTGTTGTGTTGCGAACACTGCACTGCACATGGTGTTGTCAACAGCAGTGTGCCCTGCATGCACGTGCCCCCCCTCTGACAACTGATCAGTTGGCAGCTGAGGGTCGACATCAGAGTACTGCCGCAGAAGCCCTGCATGGCTGCCTGCGGCTTAAGCTATACTGATTACTGTTGCATGTCTTGCATGGCCTTGTTGATTTTGAGGTTGATGTTGATGCTGATGTTCATATAAAACACTGCAATGTTCATGTTCAACTTGAGGGATTCAATCAACAATATATGTATACGCAGGACAGTACTGATGTGACAGGCGCCTACTGGTGTATTAATACACTATCATACTGCGTTTAAGTGTGTCTGTTGTTTTGTGTCTATCAGATTGAATGTTTATCAGGCACCTACTGGTGCTGTAGTATAATGCAGCTACGTTAGATGGCACAGCGCTTACACTGTACAGGTGCGCATCCACATTTTTCTGCGCCATGGTATTGTAGAAAGGTTTTGCTGTAGAAATGTCGAGGATACTACTTCAGGCATGCTGGTGACATAGCTGTACGACTTGTCAACTAGCACGACTAGTTTCGGGCTGTTTACAGACTGCGCCCTTGACACGCAGATATTCGCAACTGCATACCATCAGGGCACGCTGTTGGCGCTAAGTAATTGGGTCAGAGTATCTGGCTGCCACGTGATTTCTGGCTTTCCTAAGGAATACCTGCTTGTGAGTCAGAGTCCTCACCTTGGCGGGGTTACAAAGTGCATCGGGGACGCTCAGCTCATGCTGAAATAGTAGTGCAGTATATGCGAAATTTTTTTGGCTGATTGTCACCCAATGCGCCGGGTATGGGCGCAATGTCAGGCAGGACCAACAGGCAGCGCCAGCTGGCTCAGAGCTTCCTAGACGGCTTACGCGAAGAAGTGATAATTCCAATGTTTGGTACTGTAAGAGTATGTTAGATTTGATAGGAGATTTAGGCAACGGTTGGAGGTACACAGTGTAAGGGATTGTTGCATATATGTGTCACTGATCAAACGCTATACACCTCCAGTAATCTGCGTCTCCTGCATTTTCAAGGGCACCAATGTATTACAAATTAGCATAGATCACATTCAATTGCTAGCATGTGCCAAGCGTACTCAGTAAAGGTGGCAGCAGTTGACTGCGATGAGAAAGGCGTCTCGAGTTACTCGCAGCAGTTCAGCTGCCTGAAGGTGAGTTCCAAAACACACTCAATCCCCGTTTCGATTAAGGTGTCCTATATAGCAAGCACGGGATCAGCATGCCATCAACTGATTGGAACCGATGCCAAGGCGCTTGCACGACTTTCTGTGTTGCATAATAAGACGCATGCAAGCACGCTTGAGCATTTCAGTACACCTGGTGATTGTGCAGAAATGTCTTGCCGGCAGCTGGGGGCGATGACAGGGGGTAGATCAACAGAATTGCGCACACACTTGCTGATGGTCTTCTCGAACATGCTGTTTTAATAGGGTTGTAAAGATCGTGATGTTGTCAACACCGCGTACCCAAAGCCCTCCAGGCGAGCGCAGGCAAAGGAGCCTGGTGCTGCGCGACTGCCATACTCAGACATCTACACCAAATCAGAGCAGCGGCCCCTGCTGGACCTGCCAACAGATGAGGTGACTGAGAAGGTTGGGGGGTGGATGACTGCAGCAGCTGTTGCTTTTGTATTGCATGCTGGTCAGCAATCAATCACAAGCAGCTGTCTCAAGTACCGCATGCCTGTGAACCTGCCGATGCCGTATTAATCTGTTGCGTGCCTTGACCATGAAAACAGATGCGCATCAGCATCAGGATGCTGGTATTGCTGCTTGTTCTTGCATGCAACAGTATGCCCGCCTGCAATCGCCTTGTGATGTCAGCATCTTTCTGCAGCAGCTCTTCACACCCATCTTACAGGCATTGCCAAGGCACGACCTGCCCCAGACTGTACCGTTGTGGCAGGTGCCTGCAGTTGCCATTGCTGTGTCTTGGCTGCTAATCACCTGCCTGACTCTGTTCCAATTATTCAAGTCACTTTTCAAATGATGTCTCCGATCTGTTCTGTTGTACAGATCGCCCCCTTTGTGAACAAAGTAGTGCACCGGGCACGGCTGGCATCTCTCGTCGCTTTCCATCTCATTGCAATCTTCATTGCACCCAGGTAGGGCCGCTCGGGCGTCTTGGCAGCAAGCAGGTCACTTGTACTGCTCTACATGCAGTTGCTGTCTCAGGACCTAGTGTTGATGGCGGCGTGAAATTCAGGGTGTCAAAATGGTCAAAGCTACTTCCTTCCACAGTACTGACTGATCATGCCTTCTGAAAAGATCACCAACGGGGTCTCACCACCGACACTGAGACATATCATCTGTCTGCACTTGCGCAGGCACTTCTCTTGGCGCAATGTTGGACTCGCTGCAGTCATTTATGCCATCCCGGGAATATTTGGCATCACCCTGGGCTACCACCGTCTGCTCACACACAAGTCCTTCAAGTGCCACAAATGGTTTGAGTACTTCTGTGCCTGGATGGGAGTTCAGGCAGGCCAGGGAGACCCAATTGAGTGGTGAGCCCTGCTGGGCGCATAACAAGAGATCAGCATACTTCGCCTGGTGTCTGGCGGCTGAAGCAGACACTGCATAACATTATCCAGATGCATCTGGCGTTTCAATGGCCTCTTTGTTACTGGATAGGTGCATGTAGCGACCAGCAAGATGGTCGCTCAACACACCAGCTTGCTGCCTCACACTGCATTTGCTTTGATAAGGTATGAAATATCTGCCATGCTGTCTGGCCTTGCAACTTTCTATGTACAGGGTGAGCCACCACCGCTACCATCACCTGCACACTGACACCCCTCTGGACCCACACTCACCCTATGAGGGGTTCTGGTGGGCACACATCACATGGCTGTTCAAGACTGAGGTCTGGCTGCTGGACCATGTAAATGTGCGGGACCTCACATCGCAGACATTCTACAGGTATGGGCGACAGCTAGCTGCCAGCTTCAATGATTGTACTAAACACCAATCGCGGATTGCATACAAGTGGTGCAGCAGCATGGCCTGTTGCTTTGCTTGGAAGGACCTTAAGGTGTACAGCACAGTGTGCATGATCAAAATGTGAGCCGCTTTCAGCAACAAGAACCACAGCTCTGAGACCACATCCGATGCTTCTGGAAACCATGCAGGTTCCTGCAGGCTACCTGGATGCCCTGGCTACTTGTAGTCAAGCCTTTGATCACATACAAGCTTGGTGGTATGGAGATGGTTGCCTGGACCCTGGCGGTACCAATGGTGTATGGATGGCATGTCACCTTCCTTGTCAACTCAGCAGCTCATGTCTGGGGGCGCAGGCCATACAGCACAGGTACAACACCACACACCCCAGATTTGAACTGCTGACCCCAGGTTGACTGCTCGGTAACTGGAGGTCAACTGTCGGAGTGCTGGCTCCCACAGAAAGATGCAAGGACATGCCTAGGTGGAGCTGACTGTGTTGTTCCTGCCTGTCTGTTGCTGTGCCTGCAGGCGACTTGTCCACCAACTGCTGGTGGGTGGCTGCTCTAAGCTTTGGAGAGGGATGGCACAACAGGTAAGGACGCTTTCAAGCCAGTAGCAGCCCACTGCCCATGCAGTACCATTCTCAGAGCATCTGACCTTGCTGTAGCTTGGGAGTGTCACTTTCTCTGTATGATGCCATGAACCTGCATTTCTGCATTTCATCTAGATGCACACAGGGTGTTGACAAACTGCACTCTGTCCCTGTTGTGTCCTGTGTGACTGTCCTGCAGCCATCATGCCTTCCCTTACTCTGCCCGTCATGGTCTTGAGTGGTGGGAAGTGGACCCCACCTGGTATCTGGTGTGCCTACTGGAGAACTTGGGCATCGTTTGGGATGTGCAGGTGGGATGCTTGTGATGCTGCCAGTGCTCAAACAGTTCCTGATCTTGCATGCGTTTGCTGCAGTCATCTGCGTGCCGGTCATTGTTGTGTGTGCAGGATATTGATCATTTTCTTGACATGAGTGTTGGCTGCTGTACATGACCAATGGCTGCAGCAAAGGATGTAGCCTTGTTTGCTCTGCTGGACCTGTTGACATTGTCAATTGCAGGTGCCCAGTGAAAAAGCAAAAGCAGCCAAGAGGTTTGATGCTACAGGCAGAACACCTGGCAAGAAGGTTGCCTTCAACATAACCGCTAAGACAGCATGACAAGCTTGTGGACTTCAACACAACCCTTGTCCATGGTACATTGTGCAGCTTATTACCAGTACAATGCATGGCACCTTGATGATTGTTACAGGAAGGTGCAACCTGTTATGCTGCTGAAATCAGTACAAGGAGGGCGATGCTGCCACTGCAGCAGTGGGCTTCTACATGGTATAATCCAGATCACTGATTAAGACCCCCAAGGAGCCCAGACCTACAATAGGCACAATTCCAGGATCACAAACAGCCAGCTTGCATAAGTGAGCATAGAATGCTCTATGACTGCAGGCGTAGTGGTTCTGTGCAGTCAACAGTGCATAGCCGCTGTGTCTCTTCCAACATGGGCACCATTTTTACCGCATCTGCAAAGTATTCAAGGGTATGATGTCAGCTGATGTGTTTTTGGACTAGAGAGTCAATAATCTTGTTCTAGCCATATTGGCAACAGCTGGCTGCTTTCATATGTTGATCAGTGCGTGCACATGTGCAGGTAGAAGGTGTGCAGGTAGAAGGTATTCTGCAATGGCTCGCGTATCACTGTACTGAATGCTTTGCCTAATATTGCCTGCACCAACCCAAACGCAATACACACAGTTGTGTGCTTTGTTGCCTTTCTGGAGGTGCCCTGCTTGGGTTCCGTGCAGCTGTGATTCTTGATGCTGATGATCCAAAGCATTATGTATGAAACTGACTGCACCAACAATGCTCTAGTGCTGTGCAGCACTGCCCTCTGTGCATTCTTGTTGGCAGAGCCCTGTGAAATGAATACCTTCACCTGAAGGAATATGTCAGGGCCGGTCCTGATGCAGAGTGCCAGGCGTGTGCCTTCAGATCGCATTGGCATCCAGTATGTACAGATTGTGCATTGTCTAGGTCTGCACTGCACTTTGTTGCATTAAATTTTAGGGTGTTGTTGCATACTATTATTAATACATCTTGTCAATCTTTTTGTTGCATTTCAGTAGGTTTTAGGTCTTCACAGCTGCCAGTTTTGCAGGTCGCATCCGGCCTATGGTGGCATTGCTGCTAATGTAGAGCTAGGCTGCTGGGACAGCTCTGTGCACTTGGAAACACTTGAGCCGGCTCAGCTTGCTGTATGCATTCTTTACTGTTGCAATTGTTTTAGTTGAATTCAGGGTTCATGTGATGTTTCTGCTGCAGGTCGTCCTTCTTATATAGCGCAGGACTGGTGAGCATACTGTGCTGCTGCAGCCGCTTGTCTACAACAATACAGTTCTAAAGTAGCTGCTGGCACAGATAGATATATAATACGCCAATCAGCCTCACAGTGCTTTGCAATACAATCTTGCTGGCATGTTTCAATAATGCATTTGCCTAGGATTCACTGTGCTTTTGGCCTGCATGCCCTAGTATCTGTTGCTGGTTATGACAGGGAGGTACCAGTAGGCTGTCAAGAATGCACTCAATGGTTTTGAAGCTGTTACAATGCACACTTGACTGTGGTGCTGAAGACCTCTCTCTGCTTTGAAACCAAAATGACAGCCGTTTGGATGCTGCTGTGTACATGTGCCTGGTGTATCTGTTTTTGGTGTATGGACCACGACCTCGCATTTTGCTCATGGCATGGGGAGGCGGGGGCTGCGTGATTGGCGTTGGGGGTGGGTGGGAAGTGTGTGTCGTGCTGCACTGCTGGGAGGTGTGCTATTTGGCAGACACCTTGGGATGGTTTGTATCAGCGGAGGCAGAGAGTCAATAAAATGAAAGTTCCTACTATTGGACGTGTGCAGCTGCGATTTCGCAGTGCATGCCTGGCTTACCAGTACTACACCGCTGCATGCAGGAGTGATGTTTTGCTGCATTACTGAGTAGTGCTCAGCAGGGTATGCTGGCATGTTCTGCGGCAAATTGCCAATGATGTCATGATATCCACTGTCAAAGCCGTATTGGCTGCTGTAGACTGAGAGTAAGTACTGCTTGCTATTCACAGTGCGTAGTATGTACATGCGGGAATTATGCTCCCATATTTGATTCAATGACATGCATGTTGTGACAGCCGCTGCCAGAGGGCACCGTGAGGTCATGGGTTGGCCAGTGCCCTGAGTCTCGACTGGCCTAACACTGGCTGCTCAGCAAGTAGTAGTCTTGATTGCGGGCATGTCAGTGAGAGGGACTTTTTTGGTGTAATGTGAGTGCAGCAGCCTGGCACCCATGACCAGTGTGTTGCCTATTATAGTAAGCTAGATCTGAGATTGCTGTTACTTTTCTGGACATCCAGACGCTGCATATCATGATCATATGAGGGCAGTGGGGATGACTGCCTGGGGTGCAGCCTGGGCGGCCAGATTGGTGAGTTGCTGCGGTGGCCACTGCAGCACCATGCTGACTGCAGCACAGCACCACGGATTTACAGCAGCAAGATTCAATCTTTCAGCAGTTGGAAGTGCTGCCAGTTTCAGTAAAGTGTGCTGTTGTGTTGTGAAATGTACTTTTTTATATACCCAGTCCGATTGTGTTTTTGAGACAGTGCACTGCGTGGCGGGTTTTGTGCCAGCTGGCTGATGATGATCAGCCTGATCAGAGATGGCATCTCATGAGGAGTGTAATCAACCACATGTTGGTTAGCCGTACAGATGTTAGATGCAGTGATGTCAGCTTACGTGTGAGATGGTCATGGTAACTGGCATTTTACACACCAGCCACTGATGAGCAACGCCTGGCGAACCTCATGAGCTGGTCAGCAGCGCTGAGAACATTGCTAGTGTCGGCCGGTTGAGCCTGTGCTGGGCTGGGAGCCTATGCCGTACATCCGGGACAACTTCCGATGATATAAGCAACAGTTGTTGGACAGTGAACATCAGTCTGAAGGACAGATGATAAGCCATAACCCACGGCCTGGGCCATTGGCCTCGGAGGCACTTGGCCACTTAGGCCTACTGATCCGATTTAATGACATTCATTCATGAACAGTAACAAAGTTCGCTGAACTTTAGAGGCTGTTCATGCTATCTTGAATCAAGACATGCCGGGCGTATGACCAAAATCTCAAATCCCTAACATGATGTCATGCTGCTGACCTTTATTTGCGGCAATCGGACTCACAGGCAGCCCAGATGATCTGGGACAACTTGCCAAGGGCCGGCGCCACCTAGGCTGGGGCTGCCATCACTGATGTCTGCTAGTAGCTGCCATGCTACATGGGCTTGAGGATCCTAGTAATGCATCCAAGCTCCAAGCTTAGTTAAGGGCCTCGGGTTGAGAAGATGCCATATCCTGGCAGAGCAACCCTTTTAAACATCAGAGTTGCCACTGGCTGAGCCTGACCGTCAGGCCCTGATGGTGCTATGCCATAGCATGAAACCAGGCACCAACATGGTGCCAGAAGCCCATGGCTTATGAGGCAGCCAAACATCAGCATGTTCCTGCCCCTTTGTTTTTTATGCCGCACATGCGTGTGAATGACCTGAGGCTCTCAGGGGTCAGTCCAGCAACACCTGATGATGTCATCTGCCGTTCAACCTCAGCCCACACACCCGCATCACACAAACCTGTCGACAGCAGCGGCAAGAAGTTGCAGAGAGTGGTGTCGGTGCCGATGGTGCGTTTTCCTGACGTTGACATATGCAATACACTTGCAGGCTGCAAGGGAGACAGGCCCAGATTATCGCCGCCGGCTTGAAAGTTGCTGTAACAGCAGTGTGAGACCAGCACCAGCACTGCCACATGATGTCGTACTGAGTGCGCTGGGACATTCGATGTGCCAGTTGCCAACTCGGCAATGTACAACAGCAGAGGAGAATTTGGTTTTGGTTGGCAACCGATACTGCTACTGGCAGTTGTACTCACATCCCTCAGGACCTTGGGAAAGTGCTGCTTTGGTCTGCTCGCAACACGGTTGCAGTTTGAAGTTGTTCTGGCTGCATGCAGGGACCCTCTGAGCAATGCCGGATTGGCCGCCAGCCGCGTCGTAGGCGTCAAAGCACCGCTTCTTCAAGTCTTGCAGGAGAGTGCGGCCACCTGGCAGTAGTGCAGGGCATGCAGCACAGTAGAATCATTCAACCTGGCAGGTGATGTAGATTTGCAGTATTATGTACTGTTGTTGGTACTAGTATATTACTAATATGCTATGATATATTACTAGTATGCTATTACTGTACCAACACTGATGCCGGTGAGTTCATGCCGGGTGTGAACCCTGCCAAATGTCCCACGTGACAATATCACCACTGCATAGGCACTGAGTGCAGCCTGCAAGTATGCGCTGACATGAAGTAGGCGTTGAATATCCTGCGCAGGGCCATCCAATGGCCATAGGGTCAGTGACCCCATGTCGCAGCCTGCGAGACCGGCTCCTTTCTGGTAAGTAGTGGATCTAACAACTGGTAGACCGCACTCCCACAATGAGGTTGCTTGGGGTACGGAACATCAGGCACCATCATTGTAAGAGTACGGTCTGTAGGTTGTTAGTCAAGACCAGTGGCCTTGACCATGAAATGGTGTTTGCGGCCAGTCTATCACCCGGGCAACAGGCGGTATGTAACTTGCCTTGCATGGCAGCACATATGTGCATCATGCATTGGCAATGCATGCTGGCGGCTGCCTGGCTCACAGTATTAAATCATGTACCACGAGGCACTCGCTCCGTTACCTGCCCTGGTGGCTACTGCCTCAAAGGCAGAAGGTCGTGTTGCCAATGCAGGGATTGTGAACATGAGCAGAGTGCTCAGAACCAGCGCTGCTGTTATCACCCAGTACCTCATGCTGCTGCCGTTTGTAGTAGCCTTAGTACTCCTTGACAATAGTGTAATGCCGCACCTGCCATTGCCAAAGAGAGCATGTCAGAAGCAGCTGAAGCTACTTTTCACACTGTGAGCAAGTATAAGATGTGTGTAATTAAGCCAGGGTTTGCAGCTCTGTGCAGCTACATGAATGTTTCAGCTAGTGCTGCGCAGCACCAACACGTGTGCAGGGTACACTGCCTACAGGGGCCTCATGCCAGCGTCATCACATACTGTGTCGGTGAAAGAATAAGTGGTTCATTCCCTCACCCGTGGAAAGGACGCGTTGCTCAGTGCAGTCAGCGCAAGGCGCTTGCGCATCAATGACTGCGATGGTGCACCCACGTCGGCCGATTATATGCGCTAGCTGCCGCCAGTTCCTTATCGACCGTCAGCTCCTGCCATGTCATGAAAGATCTCTCTGGAGTAACCACTGTTACGCACTTCTGGCTCACCATTGCATGGTCTCTCAGCTTCCTGGCCCCCGGCGGGCGTTATGTTACCCGCTGTCGGCAACAAGAACGTATGCCCGACCAGCTGCTGCATGCGGAGATCCCTCAAGCAACGTCACATGAAAAGGGGTCATCATGTATCAGCATGTATCTAACCAGAGGCTTGAGAATTATGGCTTACAGGAGCCGGCGGCGCGGCCGATACTAGTACCAAATTCTGTTGACTGGCCTGACAAAGAACCACTCTGATAGACAAATACCAGACATACACATCTGCACGCAGTATGCTGGTGCGATACAGCTTGCCTGTGTGCAGTGTCCCCTGATGTTCTAAGTGAAGCTGTGTGGTCTATTAACAAACACTGCAACTCATCTGCGCAACGCCCTCAACAACCAGCGCAAAGCAGTCAGCATATGCCGTACATGACATAATGACACCTTCAGCAAACCCTTGCACAAGAACATCTGGCGCCTTTGCAAGCAACACCAAATGTTGGCAACAAAGCATGGCAGAATCGCCAGATACCCCCTGACCAGAAGAACTTGCACACAGGTCTACACTTGTTCCTACCCTGCTGCAGATGGCAGAAGTTGACTGGACACTCATGTGCTTGAGTTATCCTGTGCTGCTGCCGCCGCTGCTGCTGTTGTTAACTTGTGCCAGCGCTTATGCTGCTGGCTCCTAAGTGTCTTGAACCTCTGTGGTTCTGAGACCTCAACATGCATGAGTTCAGCCGTGTCTGGGTGTGTGAAGGACACCTCCAGAGACTCTGCAGCAGCCAAAGCAGCAACAGGAACTGTGCAGTGTTCAATCGCCTATGCTCGACAGGAAGAAGCTGTGTGTTACATGGTAGGTGTTGAGCTGGGAGAATGCAGATAACCCTCAGACCTGCTTGCTGAGAACAGGTCCCAGTGTCCACAACCACTGGAGCTGACTGATTCTGTCCCAGTAGCTCGCCTGTTAATTTAGTTTGATGAGCAGCTCAGGGATTGAGCTGCATGACAGTGCAGTTACCTATCTAGCAGCAACATCCGCTGAATTAAGCACTCTGGCCGAAACAGTCCAGCTCACTGTAGCAAATGATATGTCACATACAACGATGAACTTCTCGCCACAACAATGATAGCCTCACCTAGATAGATGCCCTGGTTGCTTATGTGCTCCTCTTTGTTGGTCGTATACCTGCAGCAACGTAGCGCACGAGCAATGGTACTACCTGTTGATGGATAGCCAGATACCCTTTGGCAGCTGTATACCACATGCCAAATTTATTAGCTTGAACTTTGCAGCACAACACCAAACACTCTCCTCAAGATGATTGACATCAAGCAGTCCTGAAGCGCCATTGGCCAAGTCGACAGGAGCAACAGTCGTGCATGCAAAGATGCAAAGACAGCTTGAAGTCACCCACTTTCCGTCCCCTACAATGGGATGCCCCAGTGCTGCCATGTGTTGCCTCAGCTGGTGTTTTCTGCCGGTCGCTGGTGACAGCGCCACAGTAGTCATCCAGCCACCAAACCTTGGACACCTGCTATACCCCAACACCTGGTACAGGCTGTAGCAAGGTTTACCCTCCAGGGGTAGGTCTATCACACTGACTCCGGGACCCAGCCCCAAGCTGTTGCTGCTGCTGCTGCTGCAGCTGCTGGGATGTTCTGTGAGTGATGGTGGTGTGTATGCCTCCAACTGTGGGTCACTCAGGTCAGCAGCAATGGTGGTGAAGGCTGGCTCCCCTTGCAGCTGCTGTTGAAGCAGCTCTGGTAGCGGCAGTTCAAACTCCTGCTCCTGTTGCTGCTTCTCAAGGTCCCCGGCAGCATCCGCTTCGCCTGTGCTGGACTCAGATGCTGTTTCAACTGCCAACAACGCACTGCCTGCCTGCTCTTGCTGCTGCTGCAGCCGCTCTGGCTGTGCCGAAGCTGTGTCTGGGTCAAGCCTCCCACACAGCAGTGCATGATACACCTTGTGCACCCTCCTGCCCTGGAACTGTGCAGAGAGGTCTGCCACTGCCGATGCTGTCTTTGCTATGACCAGCAGGCCGCCCACAGCTGCATCTAGGCGATGCACAGGCTTAGGTTCTGTGAGAGCATCAGGATGTGAGCTGGGGATCAGTGCTCCTGCTCTGAGTGCACCTGTGACCGTGCGACGAGCATCACCTCCGTACATCTTCACTCCCCTGAAAGCATTTCACTTTCTATCAGTAGGTCAGCATGAGGCGTTCTGGAACTAATGGATAAGAGAACAATGCCGATGGCTGCACTAGGTGAAATAGCATATGTGCAGGGTGCCTGCTGTTGATGCTGACCTACCACAGCAGCTCATAGCTCACCAAGGCTTGTGCACCACAGCTAGTGCATCATCCTCATATGCAACCTGCAAAAGACCATAGCATCATGTACATTGATGCCGTGCTATGCCCATGCCTAACACGCATGCAGGATGCCGGTCGGTTGCAAAGTTGCTCTGCAAAGGTCACTTCAGTCAGCACTGAGCGGCTGCAGAAGGTGCTGAGCACAGTGCTGCAACCTCCCAGCTGCCAAGTACTCAGCAAAGGCTGTGCAGCTGCCCAACAAGACAAAGCATGATGATAACCTGCAGCTTTGCAATAAACAAACGCTATCATACCTCAAGACTGACAACTCTTGGTGCCTTGTGCTTTGCAACGGGCTCCAGCTGCTGCAGTGTCTGGCCCTGATGCACCTCTGTCTTGCATGTCCCAACAACACCATCTATTAGAACCAGATCTTTGCGAATCGCTGTACATGGCAAAAACAGCTTGGTGTGAGACGAGGTGCACTGGTCGATGATTAGAAAGGTAGCACAGAACACCTGGGGAATGTATAATGGTCGTGAACAGGACTGGCAGTTACTATGGTGTGCTGTTGACGTTAGCAAGCACGCATCTGCCAGCACAAGAGCTCGCCAACGCACCTCTTCTGGCTGCTGATAGCGTTGGATATGATTCAGGAAACGTGGCAGCCAGAACATCAGGCAGTGGTCCAACAGCTGCTGCATCTGCAGACTGTGCAACCACAGTAGGGCCGATTGGCCCTCTCCGTGGTGCCTTGCGGTCTTGTTCATAAGACCTGACTGCTATCTGATCGTTTTCATGGTTGCTTGAAGCTGTATCTGCTGACGATGTCGCATCACGGCAAGACAACGTGCGATGCTTGTGCACGACACCGGCATTGGGTGCCATTGCAACTCCATGAATGGGCAATCTATGCAGATCTAGATATTGCACAATACCAGCCCGTCTGCACAGAAAGTAGTGGCATTCCCCTATCATTTTGGCAGGGAACATAGCAGCACAGAAGGGACTATAAAGGCAGCAGGAGTAGGTAAACTTTGCTCATGTTTCATGGGATTGTAAAGCGAACAACAATCGTTTGAACACAATCCCTGTTGCCTTGCAATGCCACCTTTATGCTGACAAGACAGAATTTGGTTATGTTATCAAGTGTGCACCTAATGTAACAGCAGTGCTGTTGGCCACGGGCTTGCCATTGTTGATCATTGCATGATGCACATGATAAAATGGTTGATCACAGGCCAGCAATGCTATCGTGGACATCATAAGAACCAGTTGGTTCCTACCTCTGCACCTTGAGTAATTCGCCACCTTGGCCAAGGCCAAACTCTGGACCAACATCAAGTTGTAAGTTACACGAGTGTAACCCGCCAGTTTGCGAGCTAAGTATCACATAATGCATAAATAATGCATGCATTATGTAATGCACTAATATTACATATCCAGCAACTCAGGACATAGAAGCACTGCTGTCTCCATAATATGTTGCAGAGACAGACAATCTGCAAAAGCACAGTGGCCTCAGAGTCCGGTAGGGACTGCAGATAGCACTGTCAACTTGACCCTGCACTCTCCAGCACTGCTGACTGCAGTTGCTGCTATCAGCAGTCGCATCTGCACAATATGCTATTGCTACTAACAGGGCCTACTACTAGTAGTATTAGTTCATTGCTGGTAAATACGCACATGTGCGTATCTGCTGTACAGCGCCAGGATATGTTCAGCAGGCAGCATGCTTTCAAACAATGTCTGCTCATGAACTTCGAACGATGTCATCAGTGATAGCTCAGTTATCGAGCAGACCAAATCAAATGGTCACAGGTTTATTGCCTGAAAACCGGTTTCAGGCATATAGTATGCATGCATGCCTGGCTCATATGAGCGGGTATACTGCAAAGTTGCCCGGGCCGGGCCGGGCCGGGCCGGGCCGGTGATCCCACGTGTCACGAAATCCTTGTGATGGGCAAGCCCTGATCCATCGCCGCTCAGACAAGCCGATCCGTTGCCTTAACCTGTAACATTAAGGATGGCTTCGACTGGTCTGCCATCGTGTTGGGTCACTGCAGCCGTTGCGTCCAACGTCGTAACTCAGCTGTCAGCAGTTGGTTGAATGTGGGAAGCTGCAACCAACTCAACCGTCAGGCACTGAGCGGTGTGCAAGCAGGAAGCAGGAAGAGAGGTACAAATGGTGCACCAGATGAACGCATTGCCACTGCTGGTCCATTCTGTTCTGCTGGCTACTTGTACTCCGGTCTCGATTAAGCTTGTTCGTTAAGGCTTCGCCCGGTACTGACCGCGTTACAGCAGTGCACGAGCGGCAAGTTTACTTTCAAGCCCGATGCGTCGCCAGAGCCCAGCACTGTCGTTGTGCCTCGTCATCGCGTTGCTGGCCGCTGTGGCAGCGCCAAGAGCAACTGCATACCGGTATCTGCTGGACCAAACAAAACTGGAGCAGTGCAAGGCTGGGTACCCAGGTCAGCCACAGATGCAGATGTCCTTGGGACTTCTAAGTGGATTTACTCGAGTACTACAACAACCTACATGCGCAAGGGCCTTTGATTCTGATGACCTGTGAGGCCGCACAACAATTGCACCTGCATGCAAACACCTAATGTTCAGTGCCACATAGTATGTGTGCCTTCACTGGGGCCCTGAAGTTCGGGTCTAGGTAGGCCCTGCATATCAATCTGATATGACAGTCTGGCTGTTGCTGCAAATATCAGCTGACTTGGGCGGTCAACTTCTGCAAAAGTCAGATCTTGTCTACAATTTGTGACAGCGGCTGTCCAATGCCAATTATATATATATAAGTTACCCATTGACCATAGCAATCCTGCCATCGGCCCCGCTGTCCAATGCCAATTGCAACTTCAACTGCACTGCAGCTCAACTTTCAGTGGAATTTTCAATCATCCCAATGGCACTGGGATGCATCACAATCACACTCAATCCTGGCAACAGCCCAATTTCATACATGCCGCATCGGATGTGGTGCAGCGGCATGAGATAAATTAGACTACTTCACGTGTGTTGTGTGGCAAGGCCTGTCATGCGCATTACAAAACAGACTTTTATGCATGTAATCAGCTGTCTGTCTGGATCTACAGGTTGGAATGTGTTAAGTACGTGTTTTGATAAGAAGCAGCCTGCTGCAAGTTGTGGTTTTTCAAATACTCCTGATGCAACTAAGTCCTAATTCAAGAGTTGGTATGGTTGTGCAGGCCTTGCCGATGCTTCGGCTGTGAAGGGCCGTATCCCATCCTGCACAGGAGACAAGATTGATACTCAGAAGTGCTGTAACGAGGTAAAGCCGGCAGCAGTGGCTGAAACTACACAAACCTTGTCAGGCTTAATAAGGGAGTACCCCAAGCACAAAAGTTGTGTTGTGTGTGCCTTCAATGCCCTGTGGGTGTTGATGATTGGCAACATCATCAGAAAGTGCTAGTATCCACTCATAAGTGAGCAGCTTGGACACATAATATGCTCATCAACACATGTACTGATGGCTTGCCACCAGCAACACTTCTATCACACAAGATATGGCATGCTGCATGAAGTCAGAGGGATTGTTCATTATCACCTTGCAGCTCCGGCCAAAAGTGGGAATCTCTTGTCGACATATATGGCATCACGCTGCTGCACATTGCACTTCTGCCGGCTGCTGGTTTATGCTGACTCATGCCCACCTGCCGCTATTGTTGCACACAGGTCAAAGGCGTGCTGAGTTCAGGAAGTGGCCCAACAGACTGTAAGTGCCCAGCTCATGCGCATCATGACGAACTGAACTCCATCAGTGGGGTCCAAGTGTTGATTACGGTCTGTCCAGAATGATTCTATTCAAGACAAGAAACCCTGATGCTATCAACAAGCTTCGCTGCTGATCAATATTTATCAGACCTGGGTATGCTTTTAGCTGCTGGCAGATCAGATGGAGCAGGCTTTGTGTCATAATGGCAAGTACATTTTGTGCTGGACTCAGTACAACAGGAGGCGCATGCTGGTGCTGCTTCTGCTGCTGAAGATACCACCAGGGCCATGTGGCTAAAACCCCCGGAACCATATTGTTGCCAAGGTGGTTGGTGCTGTCAACTTGGGACAATGGTGGTTGCATTACAGACAATCTGCTGCTGCTGCTGCTGCTGCTGATCTTGCTGTTGTTGCCAGGCCTGTGTGATAAAGATGTCTGGAGCTACGTTCAAGGTCAGGTGCTTGGTGCCGGCATCCCAAACCTGACGTCTGATGCACTGATTGCTTTCACCAAGGCATGCAACATTCCTAATGCCGGGGCCGGCACCTGCTGAGACGGGTATTGGCAAGACAGCACCCAGCTGATCACAGCACTTCAAGCCTGAGCTGAACTGACAACAGCAGGTCCTGCTGTTCCTGGAACAGGGCTTCTGCAATGGGTTCAGCTATGCTGGACAAGCGTTGTCATCATGCTGATGCAGTAGGGCCGCCGTATCAGTGCAGTTGAGGGCAGGAAGAGATTCATGTGTGCACAATACCTACCAGGCACTTGCTGTCGTTGAGCTGGCAGTCTCATCCTCTGCCAGAACCTGTCTAGTATGTTGGATCATGAGTGGCATGTGTTCAGGTTAAGAGTAGAGAACCAGTGGACATCGGCACCAGGGCAGGGGTAAGCTGAAGCTGTACTACTGGTTTTGATCAAACGGCCAGAGGCGACAGGCGACTGCCTGATCAGGCAAGGATACACGGCCAAAAGGCGACAGGCGATTTGGCACCTGGCAAAGGCTTTGTTTCCACCTATAATTATGCGTTTGGGGCGTCTAAGGAGTCCCAACAGTCTAATGGCGACAAGCGGTTCCTTCTTGGCGCTCCTGGCAGCGTCCAAATGGCTATAGGCGGTCAGAAGGCTGAATTGGCCAATACCAACAGAAAACCCCTGCCCCCATCATGGGCCATGTGTCTGTGTTAACCTGGCAATCTGCATTTCACACCTGCATCCTGAGAACAACAACTAGGAAAACGCTGTTGAAGTAGCATTCATCATCAACGACAGCTCGATGACGAGAGACCATCAAAGTTCTAACGGTCACATCCCGCCATAGAAGTTTGGGCCCCACTTCGGGGTGTCATATCTGTGGCGTTACGACCCCAAATAGCAATGTTAGAGGCTCGACGCTGTTTGAAAGTGTCTTTGTTGTCTGCGCGGCCAGCTGCGCAACCTAGACAAGCATCTGCCAAGCTTGCGAACTTCATCATCCCCCACTGAAGCAGTGCGCCAACTGCAGGTAGCCATTGGTACCTTATATGTGCTGCTAACACATATACTTCGAGACCCGCAGCAGAATTCGATCGATGTTGGAAAAGCAGCAATACTGCTCACGATTAGACTGCAATCAAGCATGCACCTGTTTTCAAAGCCGCGTTGGCAGTTTTGACGTGTCTTGTGGTCTATACAGTGCAGTGCAAGCGCTGTGCTGATGCCTCCATCGCCAGCAACACTCTTCAACAGCTGGGTCATAATGTGGCCTGGCCTTCGTTTTGCACTGCACAAAGTTATCACACCAAATCTGTGTATTGCACCTGCAGGCGTCGTCCCGTCATTATAAACACACACAAACAGACAAACGTCACGTTGTCACCCCAGCAGCCATGACTGCAGCTATCAGCATAGATGCAGCTGTCTTTAAGCAGGCAGCGCAAGTCACCAGCGCCTTCCTCTTGCTCATTGTGGGCAGCTTACTGGCTCAAGGTCTCACACGCGTCCGGCGTTTCGCTGCAGCCAGGAAGAGGAAGGAGAAGTATGAACGTGCTAAGGACTTGACACTCATTCCATTTGACAGATCAGTTGGGAACCTGCTGGAGTGGGCGCTGCCATTCCTGGGCTTCTTCTGGATGTCTATGGTCTTGACAAACGGGGGCACACTGACTGCTGGTTGGGTGTATGTAGGGTTCAGGGCACTGTACCCTTTGATGGCAATTTTCCAACGTGGTGTGGGTGCTGAGGGAGCCAGAACACCAATATTGGTTGCTACTGTGCCTGCATACATTGCACTTGGAGTAATGGCACAGGCGGCTATCAAAGCTACATTGTAAATGGTACTGAAGTGCTGAAGTGGATTGAGGGTGTGGTGCTGAAGTGACTTGAGGGTTGACTTACAGTAGACTGTCATTGTTGTGCTGGTTGCACTTTGTGAGTGCGACACACGTAATGAGGCAGATTCAAGGTTTGCCAAAGTGGTCAACTGCTGATAAGTTTTACTGGTCCCGGTGGACTTTTGCAGGGTTGTTCCATCATGTAGTAGGTCTGAGGCATTTGCACACAACCTAATTGTGTTGTGATGAACCTCACACAGCCCTTTGCATGCAAAATGGAGGGTCCAATCTGACTGCAGCTGCCGGCTGCCGCTGCATGAGTTTCTGCATGAGTTTGTGCATGAGTGTGATCTGACCAGCAGGACTTCCACCAGGGCAAACAGCATACACATGTGAGGGTGCCAGCGGCAGCTGCCTCAGCTGCTATTTGTGGCAACATATGTTGAGCTGGCTTCAACCTTTGTGACATAAACTGTTTCAACAATGATCGCTTGCAAGCGTTATGTGTTACGTTGTTTTCAGACAGTAGTAGAAATACGATAGTTGTGTCATCGAGTTTTTCCGCAATGCAACAATCATTTTATGTCCAGCATATGCATGTGGTGGATGATGCGTCGTTTCCCAGTGTTTTCAACATGCCTGATTGTCCTAAACCTTCCCGGCGTTGTTTGTCAATGCGACAGGCAGATGATGCAGTTGCAATGATTGCATGAGCTCAAGCTCACCATGGTTGCTCAGCAGCACGAGGTTGCCAGTGATTGTTGCCTTTCTACCCACTAGTACTGTTGTGCCAACTTAATGACACCGCTGTTGCGGCCACAAATGCTATGGCATTATGGTAGCAGATCTGTGCTACCCCCGCTGCATGAACCAAACCCTTCTCCAGTGTTGCTGCAAGGGCTCGATAAGCCAAGGTCAGCTTGGCAGGTGCCATTGCAAGGTAACCGAGAACTCCTGCAACAGTTGCTCGGACAGTCAATTGCTCATGCTCATGTCACTCAGGACCCACTGCCCAGGGCCTATAGTGTCCAACCGCAAGTGATGCATTCACTTCATGCAGTGCTTGAAGCGGTCTTTGAGCCTTCCAACTTCTGCCCTGGAGTGACACAGAATTATCAATTACAAGCAAACACTCTGACCTGAACACAAAATCAGACAAGTTCAAGACTCAACAGAGTGCTTGCTACAAGAACATTCGCCTCTGAGCCCTTGAAGGCGAGTGAGTGACTGGCGGCACGTCACTGAGGTTCCCACCCTCGGGCTGTGCGTTCAATTAATCCATTGGTACGTATGAAGGGTGACCCTGCGTTGGCCCAACCCTCGGAGGAGTGATCATGAATGCAAAGCAGCCACACAATTTAGTACTTTCTGGTAGCCAACAGACACTGCACATATCTGCCAATTAGTGCCAGCTTGCGAAAGACTTGCTGAGGCCAGGCACCCAGTTAATACCCGCTGAACAAGCTTGACATGAGGCACAGCGACTGATGCAGAGTGCAGACAAACAACATTCATAACAGGCAGATCATTGCCACAGCTGCAGCATGGCATGCTGTCCTGCCACTACCCTGCCAGACCCACATGCTGGAGAAAGGAGACAGTGTATAACGAATAGGCAGGCAAAGATTTGTCTCATCTGCACAACTGCAATAACAACACAGCCGCAAATTCAACAGATGCATGGCACAAGCTGCAGCAGGCGTCAGGGCTGATCTGAAACTTGTGAAGACCATAGAGAAGTCAAAACTACCTTCATTAATAGAACCAACACCAATCAATCATGGCAGCCCATGCCCAACAGACATGGCTCGAGGACTTTCCCAGAGCTACTACTCACCGCAGCAAACACTGCTGTCAAAAGCTGCTGAATTGTGCAGCAAGAGCTTGCAAAACAAATCCTGCAGAGTGCTTAGCAATGTTACATTGGCAGTCATACAGGACCATTGATGCATGTTGTTAACATAGACAACACCAGCAGTTGCAAAAGCAGCAGCATGTCGCTGACGGCAGCACTGGCCTAGACCAGGCCGCTGCTTTCAGTGGGATTATCTCACTCCTCTGGCAGTGCTGCCTGCTGCTGTAAGGGACACTCTGCTTAATTGCTTACAGGGCACAAGCATCCCCTCAGTGGCACGTTCTGACTGATGGTGCTGAATAACAAGCCACCGAGCATATCATACCCATAAGCTGTCAGATGCAGTTTATCATCCTGCATTTTTTGAACTCGAGCCTCAGGCATGGACCAGAAGTCAAAATACTGCGCCAGTAGTTCTTCCAGGTACAGCTGGGGTTGAGCACAATCAATGGGCTTTGGCTGGCTGGCAACATATTTGCGTATGAGTGCAACCAGCTGTTGACGTTCTCGCTCATTCTTGCTGTCTTGGGTAACAAATCTGTTGGGAAATGGAGGTATTGCTAACACATTGGCCCCTGCCTTCAATGAATACTGGTAGGCCTGCAGCAGAAGAAAGGCAAGCTTGTGTTTGTAATCAAAGTGCAGAGATGCCTCATGGTGAGCAAACCTGCTCGACTGACGACCAAAAACTATCAGCCCATACAGCACGGCTCATTCTCCTGAAGGCAGTGGATATTTCATTGGAGCATGCCTCAACATAAGGCATCTGATTTCGGTAGACCGATCTGCCAAATTTAAGACACTGCACATGGTCTACTGCTGCTGCTGAAAGGTTTGCCAGCCTTCTGGATAATCCCTGGCCCACACCACAGCTCATACGCGGCTGCACCCTGATCCATCCCACTCATCATGCACCTCGATGAGTTTTGGCATGATGGCTGCTGCTGTCCTGTTACCAGCCCCCAGGTCGTTGATACCAGCCATGATGATGACCCATTGGTACTTGACGCCTTGTGCGGAGGCCTGCTGTAGCTGCTGCCTGAGTAGCGGCAAGAGTGTAATATCCAGAACCTTCCCATTGGGTCCCCTGGCTTTCTGGAAAACCCCCATGTAGTCATACGCTGCACAAGTTGCACATAAAATTGAGTAACATTGAGTAACTGCAGAACCTGGGCTATTGGGCGGAGGCATGTGGTCCTGCTACCTTGGACAACCTATGTATTGCTGCTCTTGGCCTTTTCGCTACAGGAGACTGCTGCAGCGGCCGTTCTTGCAGGGCGTCCCAAACATGGCTTGCAACTGTTGCCACCATAAGCCCAAACAAGAAACAGGTGATGTTGCATGACAACATCAACGGCTGTAAGGCAATTTGTGCTGATCTCTAATGCCAGGTACCTGCTGTAGTGACTTTTGGCACTGCTCTTTTGGAAAACTTCTGTTTTAACAATGCCTCTAGCTTGATGGAGTATGGGTGTTCGCTGTTTTTGGTTGGCATAGAACCTCTAGTCAGTGAATCGCCCATGGCCAACACGTTGAACCTGCATTGATCAGCTGGTGGGCAAGGCTGGCCAACCAACTGGCTTTGGGTCAGCTGCCTGCCACTTGCATCGCTTAAAACGGCAAGCAACAACAGCTGAAAAGCAAACGATATTGCGAAATACGGTCTTAGTCTGGCAGGCAGCATTGTGATGTGCTCCCAGTCCCACGAAAGCAGGCAATATTGAGATGGAACAATAGCGCACTGAGCCTGGCAGAACGATGCGCACTAGTCTCTGCACAACGCTGCTACATTCACCGATGAGCTGTCATCCTTGATCAACAGTTGGCACTTGCACCAGCACCTGTCATTTCTGGTCCCCCGCCCCACATTGGTGACTGGATCAAAGCTGAATCCACCGCAATGAGAAGACATAAATTTTACCATCATTTACCCAGGGGCTTTACCCTGTGATCACTACAATACAAGGTTGTTGTTCGAGTGATGACCCAGGCATTCGCCGTCGAAGTAGCTCCCTGGAAAGCAGGGTTTACCAGTAGTACTATATAGTTTTTATTGTTCCAAGACGCAGCAGATGATGGTGGGGCTGTCCCAAATGCAGCAAACGGGTGAGACACTAGCAGTTCCGGGACTTGATTATGCAGACGCACGTCTGAAGGCAATAAGACAGTGAGTATACCATGTCCATAGCTGTATGGAATCATCATATCATGCCGACAGGTGCTGCAGTAGCTGCACCATCCACAAGCAATTGCTCTGCTGCTTGTCGTCTCAAGTCCAAGGCATGATGCTGCATTCGTAGCTCCAGATGTTGCTTCACGAAATCATCCAGCGACATATCACCATTCAAAAAGTCAGAAGCAACAGCAGTGGACGCTGAGTCAGCAGCTGATACAGCCTCTTCCAGTTTCTCTCGCCACACAACCCCTCCTAGTGCTGATAGTACCTTGGCCTGTCTCTCATACAACTCATCAAAGCGAGACTTGATGAGCGTATACTCGCTACTGCGTACCACTGCTAGCTGATTTCGAGCCTGCATCCCAAGCACAACAGCAGCAGCATTCAGCATTCTGCGCATATTGACCAAGGTGCGGCATGTAGCTGGGAAATCTGCACAGCGCCTTGCTAGTTGCCATGGCCCTCTCACACTTGCCTACTGTACAAAAAAGATGGGGTTCTGCAAGCCCTTTGCAGCCCCTACTGTAAATACAGACAATGTGACTGATCCCTCTACCACGAAACAGCCTGAAAATCACAAATAGCACAGAAACAGCAGATCCCATCACTGCATACCACTTGAGGTGGACGACCTGAGCAAACCAGCCTGATTATGGTCCTACCTCACTGATGGCATTCTGCTTGCTGAGGTTTGACTCTGCAAGCTGCCTGTTCTTCACTCTGATGTCCTCAAGAGTGGCGGCCATCTGCAGCCACAGCGAGGTACTATAGCTCAAGTTCCAAAGCAACAACCCCTCATTTGTAGCCTACAAATGCCATGACTGGCACCCTGATCCATAGCTCAGCACCGCAACACCAATGTGCAGAACTCAGCACAGGCTAGTCACTGAAGCACCAACTTGATCCGAAACTTTGCTGCTGTGTGTTGTTGTGGCTACATTCTTTGGACAGAAACGGCAGACAACAGTGGCAAAGCAGAGCGCCACTCACTGGTGAGCCTTTGATTGCCTCCCCTAGCATGTTTTTGAAGGCTAACTGGTCCTTGATGAGTTCTTCTAGCTGTGCAGCAGTGAACCTGCTGAAGTCAGGAAGAGTGGAGGTGGTGGCTGGGCCAGGGGGTTGCCGGGGCGGGGACGGGTTGCCATTGCCAGACGGCCGGCTGCTGCTGCTGGGGCTACCTGTGATGCATCATAGAAGTTTGAGCACAATCAGCCTGGCAGTTGACCTGGCCTGCTGACGTAGGTCTCTGGGATGATATCACTTGGAACTGTTGCCTTGCTGGCTCTGCAGCAGCCATGCAATCTGCCCTTACTGCTTGGCAGCACATCTGGCAAGTGAGGCTAGCTGCTGCCACTCACCCGTCATCGGTGTTCTTGCTGTGGGCAAGGGTCCTCCTGGTACTGGGTAGCCTGAGGGGAAGGGCACAGTGCCACCTGGAGATGGATCTGCAGGCAGTTAGTGGCACCTGTTATCCATTGGCCAATACACTGGCCAATACATTGGCCAATACATTGCCAACCTGACGAGCCGAGCCAAAATTGTCTTGGCAATACTGATCTTTGCAAAATTACCATGACAACATCATAGCAGGCTTTGAGCAGGTTTTCCAATCATGGCGTGACTGGAAAACCTGCAAAAAAGATTATTGTGACCTCAGACCAAGGGTCATCAGGTACTGGGAGTGGTTGTGATGACACATCAGGCTTACTGTCAGAAGCTTTGTTACACGGTATGCATGCTTCGACATTTTGGTTACTCTCTTGTGATGCCTGCCCACCAACACAAGCGGGTGGCTGCAGCCGGGCATCCGTTGTCCCTCCCACAAAGTGCCAAAATATGCAGGCGGTCATCTGCTGGAGCTCACAGCTACACGATTCTCATTCCCCTACCTGACAACCTCCCATTTGCTGCTACTTCTGTCAATGTTGCTACTGCTTCTGCGACTGCACTGCTGAGCCTACTCGCCCCATATACCCAGTTGTTGAGCAGGCCGGTGTGCAGTCGACCGGTTGGGTCTACTACTGGATGGGCAACAGGAATAAGAACACTCAACCCAGGTCGCTCCTGCACAGCAGGATGACATCTTTCCTCTTCTAGCACAGTCGCCAGCTCAGAAAAGCAGCACTGCCTTACTGCTAGTAATTTCCTGCACAATGCCGCTCCGCTGCAGCATTATGTAATACTGCTGCAGCATGAGCTATAGTTGAGCAATGGCTGCTCAACAGGATAACAGTGATGGATGCGGCTGCCCTGGGCACAGGCAGTTGCTGTGTTGCAGCAACACGTGATTTGAGGAACATAGCTGCTCTGCAGTGCTGCACCACCAGAGGGTATCGGCGCACCTGAGGGAAGTGTGGTGGTAATGTTATTCGCAGTGCAGTGGCTTTTTTGTCCTTCAACTCCAGTGGGAGGTCAAACACAGATCTGCAGAAACGAATCACCAAATAACGAATCGGCCATGCACACCCTTGCTGTTTATACGCAAAACCAACCACTGCTGCAAACCGCTGTGGCTGCTGCACTGTTCTTCCTTACAGCGCTGTACTAGGGAAGGGACACGCCCTTGCCTCAGTTGCTTGTGCAGAACTGTCACTTTGCGGCAACACGCCTAACTGCACACCTTCAGAACTTTCACATCAACAGCATCATCCAGCTCTGCTTGCAGATGAACTGCCCAGCACCCACCTGTCAGAATTGATCGATCTGCATCCTGGAAATTGCCTAAGCAGCTCGTCTACTTGCTGCAATCGCCTGCATCCAGTCACAGGCCGCTCAATGCTGTTGTGGCACCATGCTAGTCGCTGCTTGTACAGGTCTGTATGCGCCCTTACTCGCTGGCTAAGGGTCCGTATGGGGAGTACATCTGATACCCAGCCATGCCTAGCTCACAGAGCCCGCATTCACTTGGAACGGTCCTCCACACAGAAGGGCTTTTTAATCCCCAGCAGCAGGACTGGTACGCACAGCTGGTAATGCAGTGTCAAGCGCTCGAGATCTTCTCACACCGTCAAAGGTTAGCTCTTGCAGAAACCTGGGACAAACGTATGGAACTGAACTAACACAGACTCACAGATGCCTGGAGCAGCGTTCAAAGCTGGCATCTAATTGCGAGCGCACCGCTGAATAACTGTAATATGCTGTTGAAGTTATTTATCACCTGGGTATAAGCACTACGTCAAACCGTGCATGTTACTGTGGGATGTGCCCCAATGGGCTGGGACCTTCCTGCATGCATCGCTGTAAGAGTATGACTGACGCTGGACGTACAGTAGCGGTGTCGTTTGGTGACTGAAATGATCCGAAACGCTCTGGCTACCAGCCGAGGCATGCCAGCTTTATAATAGTCCAATGCAGAACGCCAACACGTACACGTATACGTTGTTGGCAAAACAGATTGTGATCTTTATACAGTAACAAGCGCTTATCCGATCTTGCGTATGCACGTCAGGATGGCAGCCTGCAGCAAGTCTGAGTCGCCTACACACGAGCAATCCCCCCTTCTGCAACGTGTGGAGAGCCGATCATTACATGCAGCATCAGCACCTGTCGATATTGCTCCAACCTCGGAGATCGGCAGCGTATGCTCCTCAAATCACAGCAGCAGCAAGCAGAGTCCAGGCAGCTTATGCTCCAAGCACAGCAGCTCATCGCTGGGCAGCATGGAGGCCTCGGCTGACATAGGAACCTGCAGAATCTGTCTGGAGCAGGAGACGCATGACAGCCAGGACCCTAGAAACCCACTCATAAGCCCTTGCCTATGTTCTGGAGGTAGCAAGTACGTTCACAGGCAGTGTTTGCAGCATTGGCGCCAAACCGCTCACAGAGCAGATGCATACTACCAGTGCGAAGTCTGCAAATACAGGTGATCAACGTCCTGAAGCCGCTTGCAAACCGTCACATCATCAACCACAGACTCTGGTGCACCTCAACAGCCAGCAAGCAGCCATGACGCTGTTCATCACATGTTGCAAAGTATGCCGAACGCTGCTTGTGGCTTTATCCTGCACCAATTGGCGCTCCTGACCCAGCCATTTGCATATGTATGTTTATGCTGCTGAGCATGCATACATCACCCATCTGCTACAGCAATCCAGCCACCTGGTCGGTATAGCATGCCCATCTGCTCATTGTCACTGTGTTTTCCTGCCATACTGCTCCTGTCTCACAGGTACCGCTACCGTCGTCTGTGGTGGGCCAACATTCTTGGCAGCCAGGCACTGCTAACGGTGATGTTTCTGCTGGCGATGGCAGCATGCATTTTATGCCTCGGATTTCTACCCATCACCAACAGCTTCTTCAGCAACAGCAGCAGCACTAGCAATGCCAGCATGATGACAATACATGTAGCTAATGGCATCATCATGATGGGCATTATGGGCCTCGTACTGAGCATCATGGTGCATTTAGGCCGTGCATTCGGCCTCCCTGCATTGGCGTTGTTCCCAGATCCGTGGTGTCCAAGCTGTATGGTCTGTATGCAAGAAGGTGGTTTAGGCTGGGCCCCATTTGTAGAGTGTGGGAGTGCTGGGGAATGTGGTATAGCGCTGCTGGTGCTTCTAGCGGTGATCATGTTGATGGTAGGAGTTGTGATGGCGGCGTACATGTTGTATGGCCTGTTATGGATGCTTGTGCAGGCTGGGTTGAACAGAGCGCAGCATATGGTGGAGAATGTTCAGCAGGAAGATCACTCGAACAACAAGCAGTAGCCATGGCTGGGTTTAGGCTTTGCTCTGATGGCTGGATCTGCATTGGGATCTCCAGTGTCAGCAAACACAAGCAGCGGCAGTGGCAGCAGCAGCTCATGGTTGTGACAGCGATTCAGCAGTAATAGCAGGGCAACAGGTGTTAAGATGCAGCATGGGCCCACAGTCCCTTGTCCTGACCAGCTGCTGTGCATACTGTGATGTACACCAAATCAAGCGACTAACCAGCTACAGTATAAGATTGTTCGCAGAGCGGCTGCAATGGCAACATCAGTGCCTCTATGCAGCTACCAATGTGAATGGATTCATCTCTATTTTTCATTGTATAGTCCAGTGCAGCCTGATGCTGCACTTTCCTCCCCTGCAACGTATTGTTGTTACTAATGACCGCACATTTGTTGCTGAGCAGGTACATAAGATTGTGCTTCATTGATTGCACTATGGACTCATGTGAATATGCGAGTGTTGCCCTCAGCTCTTTGTGCTGGATAGCTCAGCAGTGTACACTGACACATTGTTGTACATCACAAGTTATCGGTAGCAATACATTTGAGCTGTTTCAGTGCACAGTGCACAAGTTGGGCTGAACTCAAAGTATTCTTGGACTGGGTTTTGACTCATGCCAAAGTGTATCTTCATCTGCCATCCCAGATGTTAAGGGGTGAGTTGTGCATAGCTTGCTGCCAATGAATTGATTGCTTTCTAGTGGCATGCAGATGGACCACTGTAGCAAGGACGGCTTTATTGAGGGGGGGGGGGGGATCTTGGGGCACAGGCTTCCCCCCCCAAAAGTTTAAGCCTGTCTCTTTTCCCCTTTTCAGGTGTGTAAAAGAAACGGGTCCAACTTTCCCTGCCCTCCCCGGGTCCCGTCCTTAGGTTTTTCCTGGGATTTTGGTCT
Organism: Coelastrella sp. MACC-549; assembly: GCA_018290735.1. Taxonomy (NCBI): domain Eukaryota; kingdom Viridiplantae; phylum Chlorophyta; class Chlorophyceae; order Sphaeropleales; family Scenedesmaceae; genus Coelastrella; species Coelastrella sp. MACC-549. The sequence goes on along the minus strand of JABEVS010000018.1, from coordinate 159,472 downwards.
TGGGTGGGAGTAGGAGAGGGGGTTGTACGGGGAAGGTGGATAGTT
>JABEVS010000018.1:89349-159417 GCA_018290735.1 Coelastrella sp. MACC-549 | reverse complement strand
ACTAAGAGTAGATGGTGAAGAGGGACAGAAGATAAGTTATGTGTACTCTGGAATTGTTGGTTAATTCGGGCAATGTGTATTGTTGAGTGCGATGCCAGGGGTTTGGGGGGGGGGTGGTGGTACTGATGGGTGTAATAGTTTATTTGTGTGGGGGGGGGGGGGGGGGGGGGGAAGGGGGGGGGGGGGGGGGGTGTGGGGGGGGGGGGGGGGGGGATCTTGAGGCATATGCATCCCTCAGCAAAGTCTTAAGCAATTCTATGATGCTTGGCTAGGCCTCATGCTTCATTTTCCCAGGGCCCCTGCAGACAGAAAGGTTCCTTAACCTGTTTGTAGGTCTACTTGTTCTGCTTGCAAAATCTTGTTCAATGCAATTGGTGAAAGAGACTGAGCGGTAGTGTACAGTGAGTTTTGGAAGACATCGTTAGTTGACTTGCCACCCCTTTGAGGCCTGGTTGGCCATGTTATGCACTGCACGAGTGGTTATATAATATTGTTGTCGATTAGTCACCATCATCACAGCTGTACAAAGCCCTGCCATGCTCTGCCAAGTGGCATATGTTGTACGTGATCTGAAGACGGCACTGCCAGCAGTCCAGCAAAGGCGCTTATGGCACGGTGCTTCATATGCATCTAGCTTGTACCGTACTGCCAGGCGTGCTTCTCCGGGTTGGGTCAAAAACAATTAATCTAGTCTTTCTCCTTTCAACCGTTGAACTAGTAGGCGTTCTCCCGACCCCTGCAGGTGTTACAGCAGGGGTTCCCACCAACCTCTCCTGCTTGATGGTTGCTGTTATTGTTGCACTTTTCCCACAGCAGCAGCAATCAAAACCTCTAGCCAGAGCCTTCAACACAAAGTATAGTCGATAATAATATGATGCATGCGTTAGAACAACGTTTAGAGCCCTGTAACAGCCATTTCAAGCCTGCTAAGGGTTTTGTGTTAGTCATGGACAGGCTGTAATTATTTTACAGCTTCTCCCTATATATGCCAAACATTGGCATATGTGGAGAACGGTTCTCCCGAGGCTCTGGGCAAATAAATTTTTTGGAGAACCACGCCTGGCAGTACGGTAGCTACCTCTATAGTCATTGGGTACTCTACGTGCATGTGGGGCTACCACGGCCAGACAAACAGGCTTGGATTTCCTAATGCACAAGAAATCTAGCCATGCAGCAAGTTGAAATGCTATGACAGGTGCGCTGACCTTCGTTGGGGGCGCCACCCTGGTATGATGCTTGTGCCTGCCTCGTCTGTCCTGGCTTTCCAGCCAGCTGCCACCGACATTCTGCACCGAGTATTACCCGTAAAAACGAGGAGGGATATGTATGGTCGTAGATCAAGACTGGTCAATTGGCATTTAGTGAGCCGGGCAGTGGCATCCGTGTTGGTCACATTGAAACAACATAATTCCCAAAAATGCTTATCAACATACTTTGGTAAAAGTTCGTCGGGCATGCCCCGGGCAAGTTGCGCAAAGGCTGCCATTTAGCTAGTAGCCAACCCACTGGCATATTGTGCCACAGCGCAGAGGGTTAGACCACTCCTGCAGCAGGTCCGACCTTTGTACGGTTGATGATCTAGACCAGATCTGCCGGCCTGGACAGATCAGTCCGGACTGGATCCAGTCCCTCCGAGTGGCAGGGCCGACTCTAGCACACGGTGCACCTGCTACTAGTAGGTTCATTCCCTATCTTTGATATCCAGCGGGTACATGGATGCACCATCAGCAGCACCATCTGACCTCTCCTCAGGGAAGAGGGTCATCATGCTGTCCAGCATCATACTAGTGGCCCGGCACGGCTACACCGTACCAGAGGGGAGACTCCATCTGCACTGCAGGTGTCTGCTAATCCTCTTATGCCAGGTCAAGGGCAAATCCAACCTTTGGTGCCTTGCCGCCAATGTTGAGGGTGTCCAGCTGAGTGCTGAGGACAAACTTCTCGCCGGTGGACAGCCGCTGCTCATAGAGAGCTGAAAGAAGACCCTTGTGGTCAATCTTGGTCTTCAGCAGGGCGCCATTGTCCAACCTACAGCAGCGGGATTGCAGTGCAACTCTGTGACGGAAGCGGTCCTGGACCAATGGCCAGCTCAGCTGCCTTGAAGACATGGCTTGCAGCATTGTATGAGATAACAGCTTTGATGACAGCTTCGGTGGCAGCTTTTTCCTGTTAAATGTCACTCGCCCTACATGTCCTGCAAGATATTGCATGCACAGGCAATGTACCAGACCCACGCAGTGGGGCAACACACAGGAAAGTGCATGCTATTAGAGTCAGTGACAGGATACCTTGCCCCCCCCCCCCCTTTAGTGTGGGCTTCTTGTGGCCTGCAGCTTTGTTAGTCAGGCAGCCCCAGGTCACAGCTGCATAACTCACCTGCGAGCATGACCCAGGTTGAATGTTACATCTCCTCCTGCCACTGGCCTGGTGATTTCGGCAGCAACTGACTTGTCCTTGCTGACATTGTGGGCGGCAACAAGCTTCAAGGTTTCAGCCTTGTCCTGGAGGTGCACGGCAAGCTGGCTGTCACCTGCAGGGTGTAGAAGCACAAGCAAGACACCACAGGCGTGTTGGGAATTCCAGCTGCCTACTTGCGACTGCAAGCTTATTGTGCTGTGTCAAAACAAATCAACAAAAAAGCCCTTGTGTGTGCTGATCAGCCCTGCTGGCTCTAGGTACACATACAGAGGATGCTGTACAAGTTTGGCAGTTTGTATTTGGGAGTAATTGCAGGGCAAAAGCAGGCAGCAACTGTCAGTGGTGTACATACCTGCATGGACTCCAAGGGCAAATCCGTAGTTGCTGACCTCGCTCTTGGCTGTGTCATAGGCTGCCTCCGCACCAAACACAAGGTTCTTGTAGCCGCTAGCAGCAGACACTGTCACCTGCACAGGAACACAAGAGAAGAACATAAACTGTAATGTAATCTGAAGTCAGTGAGTACGTTGAGTCGGACTCCATCGGCCGGAGTGTGCCATGCCTGCTGGAATATCAATTCAAGAAAGACAAAAGCAGCTACAGCTGCAGCAACACGATGTGTTTTTGGTTTACCTTTGGTGATGTTGTGAGGCCCACGCTGCTCTTGATGTGCACCTGCTGGTTCACATAGTCAACCAGCAGCTTGCCTGACTGGGTGTCCGGCAGGGTGGCACTCAGAGACACCTTGACACCAGGTGCAACCTGTTGCAGAAGGTTTAAGAAAATCAGTACCACAACACCGTACACAGACTATCGACTGGGGTTCATCATGCCCAGTGTGGCTGGCTCATGGTTCAGAGAGGGGCATGAACATGTCATCCACCTTGGCTGCATTGTGCTGAACCACAACCAGGCTATATCCACCTTGGCTGTATTGTGCTGCACCATAATATGGCTAAGATTACTGGCAATAGATGAGCAGTCATGGCATCACTTTGGTGGCTGGCAATGCAAATGAGCATCATTGTCACACCTACTAAGGCTACTGCGCTCTGTGCCATCATGTTACCAACCTTGTCAACAGTTGCCAGGACATTGACCTTGTCTGAGGTGTTGAAAACAGCTGTCAGGCCATAGTTGCCGTAGTTGTACACAGACCGCAGGCTCAGGTCAGCCTTGTCATCCTTGCGAATGGCCGCAAGAGTCAAAGCAACACCATCTGCAGCAGAAGGCACACACAAGTACCAGTGAGCAACAGCTTGGCAGACGCAATAGTCAGTCGCAGCCGGGATTTCGAGCTTCGTGTCCGAGGCAGGGTACTGAAGGCTTCAGCACATCAGACCACTGCATGGTTTGCTGCTGGACATGCTGCTGCCTAGATCCCTTGTTACTGTTGCAGTGATACCCGCAACACCCAGTGTACCACTGTGAGATGGATGTTTGAGGTGGATTCCTGACCATAAAACACGAGGCGTCGAGCAATGAGGCAGATTCTGTGGTTGCTGCGGAACTTCTATTCAAGGAACCTTCAGCTGCAGGCCTGAGCTGTACTGTGCTCAAACGGTGTGCACATGGGGGTGCAATACATTACGAACGTGTATTGTCCACACACGATAGTTTACAGTATAATTCTGGCATCAATTGGCAGTGGCGCAGCCGCGGGGCGTGGATTCTGCTATCCTACCTGCAGTCTTTGTGGCGTAGCTAAACTTCTGGTCATACTGGAACACACCATCACGTGTACCATATAGAATTTCACGAACCTGCTTGCCGATGTCTGCCACAGCGATTGCCATTTTGCCAGGACCCGGATACCTACTGCACAGATCAGGGGAACAACTGCGAGTTGTGCGCAAGCAGCAAGACACCAGACTGCATGTGACGGGTGCAGTATGATGCTGGTGAGTGAAAATTCAAGGCGAGCAGCAGCAGTGCGTGTTGTAGGTGACTTGTCCTCGTCACGCGTCGCTTAGATTCCGCCAGGTTACCTGGGTTTGATGGCCTGTATCAATGTCGCAAATGCATTTTGTTGTTTCAACAAATTGTTCTTAGATACCAGGCGCCTGATTAGCCGCTCCAACCTTCAAATTTGACCTATTGACAGCTGCCAGGTAAGCAACCTCACGCGCTTCCCCTAAAGTACCGCGGTAGGCGGAATCTTCAATTCTGTATTTATCTTACTACTCAAATACTGGTTTAACAGCATGCGGAGCTCATCATTCTGCTGTTGCAAGCTGCTTATGGCTGCCAATCCTTCTGACCTCTGGACAAGCAAGCTGTGGTAGTTTTCGAGTTGACTTTCAAGCCTGCCCCAAACCCGCATGGCCTTGTCACTTACAGCTGTTGTTAGCCTCTCCCAATACCTCTTTTCCCTCTCAATTGCCCGCAAGCTGACCACTTGAGCACCCTTGAACCCTCCCACTGCTCCACCTGTGGTTGCAGCCAGTGCACTGCCAAGAGTCCTTGCAGAGGGTACCCTGGCTGTGCCCCCAAGCGCTCCAGCAGCAACTGATGGCCGTGCACCGGCTCGTACACTTGTGCTGCTGGGGTGGTTGGAAATGCCGGCCTCCGCCTCCACAAAGGTCTTGAGCCGCAACAGTGCATCATCAGGGTGAACAAGCACAGGTGCAGGGACCCTTGCTCCTGCAACACAGAAAACCATAGCAGACGTTGCCGCTTCTGTTTCAACTGCTTCCAGAGTCATGATGCATGCATTAGAGCCTTTGTGACACAGAGCTAGCATCAACAGGCACATATACTGGCAGTGGCACTGCTGACTATCCCTCAGGTGGATGGATAGACGAACATGGATGACTCACTCAGCGGCTGCAGTAGACAGATCCCACCTGTAAGGCTAGCTGTCTCCTGCGCAGCCGCCTCGGCGACCCCATCAGCTCTCAAAGCATCCACCAGAGCGTCAAATGCAGGCCCATCTGTGACACCCAAGCTCCTGGCGATGGCCTCAGCAGCAACCAGCTGGCCCTCACAGGGAGGAAGCTTGGCAATCAAAGCGGCTGTCTTGGGTTCTATTAGGAACCCAGCTTCATCCACTAGCAGGCAGAGGGCTCCATACAAGTGAGGCTGGCACAGATGTTGAGCCACCTGCATGGCAAGCAGCAACAGCAGACCGAGGAATGCAGGGGGCTTGGAGCAGGGTACAGGATTCACAACAAACAGTTCTACTTTGCTAGCGGAGGGCGCAATGGTAGCAGCAACTTGCAGAGAGCCGCAGCAATTGATGAGGGGCCACTTTCTTGATGCCCTGCAACTCAGCCAACAGTGCAAATTCTAAGGACGGAGTGCCCATGTGGACTGCAAAATCGGCATTCTTGTTGGGTCTGCCTTTGGCCATGGTGAATCAGAGTTGCTGAGCACATAGCACTCAGGCAGCTGCAGCACATTGCTGCTTTGCTGCTGCAGAGCCTCAGCTCCTGCACTTGCGCATGTACAGCCATATGCACCTGTGGTGCTGCACTCCTCATGTACACTGCTCACCTCTGCAGAACCGCTGCCGCTGTGCACTGCTGCACCACCATCGCTGCTGCTCTTGCTGGTACCACTCATGCTGCCCAGTCCACCAATCAAGCCTTCATCCACTCTATCTGCTGCTGCTGCTGCTGCTTCAGATGCACAGCAGTCATCTGCTGTTGCACCACAGACAGTTGCGCTATGCTGCTGTTGCTGCTGCAAGCCGCTGTCACTGTTGACCCCTACTGATGCTGCACCCCCCACCACAGCAGCTGAAGGTTGCTTGACATCATGTGGGGATATGAACACCCCCTCACCAGGGGCCTGCCATTGCCAACCAAGCTGCTGCTCATGCACCACCCTGTCTGCTGCTAGCAGCTGCCTCACCAGCCCAGTGGCCTCATCCTGCTGCAACCGCCAGAGCTGGTTGTACTTTGCCATATCTACCTTGCCAAAGTGCCTGAATTTGGCCTGCACAGACACCAAGCCACACAATTTTACTCAGATGCCGGGGTCGCTGACATGGTATTAGGGTGCGCTGCCTGCATGATCAGCTGGTCAGACGGACTGCTCAAACTCAAGGCGCACAATATTGCTCTGCACCAAATGCGGCACCAACCTGCAAGTCCTTGAATTGCTCTGTGATCCTCTTATACTCATCAGTCAGCTTGCTGTTCTCTTCACTGAACTTGGTGTCTGTGCCGGCATACTTCTGCTTGAGGTGTGACAAAACATCATGCTGCCGAGAAAGCTTGCGCTTCTGCTGGTTGATGGTCGCAGTGTTCTCTGCAAAAGACACCAGCCCCAAGACACCAACATGTCAGGATACATGTACCACCTGTTCATCATTGTACAGTATTAGCCTGGGCTGCAAGCTGTCTGCAGCAGTGCAGGAACACCGTGCTTTGAAAGCAGCTGCAGTGTTCTGGCGGGCAATGGTATGCTTGAACGTGTACCACTATTCAGGTATAGCTGTCATTGTATGGCAGGGTTATGGAGCCAAGGCACTCCAGATGGTAGATTCCACCACTAGAAGGTGCCAATCAGGGCCCACCCGCATCTCTCTCCAACAGCACCCTAAAGTTATACTCCAGCTTTTCAGCATTGAGTTGGTATGTGGCTCGCATCTGCTCCAGGTGTTGCTCCAGCACAGCTATGTCGCTCTCCAACCTGCAAGCAGGCGCAATCAAAGTGCCTCAGACACTCAGTCAGTGACCCATGGAGGCATGAAGCAGCATGCTTGCAATGCACACAGTGGGTGACGGACCTTCAGCCGCCAGCTTTGAGTCCAAGGCTGCCTTTGGTCTTGACAGAATGAATATGCCGCCCTGCAGCTGCCCTGCAGCGACCAGGACCGTCACTATACTGCAACCAGTAGAAAGCAACATGCATCAAGCTGGCCTAACAGAGACTCCCTGTGGCGGCCACGGCTGCGAGGACCTACTTGATCTTGAGCACTTGGTACTCTTCTGCATCTGCATGCCTGAGCTCTTCCAGGTTGGCTGCAAAGCTCTCCACAGATGCAAGGTATTTCTCTGTAAAGTTGGTTTCTGCTGTAGCTCTAGCCTCCAGCAGGGATTGCATTTCCTTGCTGTTGAGTGCCAGCACTTCAGAGCGCTCCTGCAGTCAAACATGCCAGCCAATGTATGACAAGAGCTATTGCTGACCTTCTCTGCTCTTGCGCCTTTCACTTGTCGACCCAGCTGAAAGCCGCTGTCTCAGCAACCGCCAGCGCCTGATAGGCATAACTGACCTGCAGAAGTGCCCTCTCAACACTCTCCAGACTTTCCCTGTATGCTGACACCAGGTCTGCAAGCTGCTTGCTCATGGCTCCCACCAGGGTGTCAACATCAGCTGCTTGCCTTTTGAGCAGCTTGACATAATCCTCATCCTTGGACTTGAGAGCAGCACGGATGTCTGTAGGGACAGCATCAGCAAAGCAACCCAAGTAACATCTGAATTCTATTGCGTTGCTCAAGGAACAATTGATGCTTGCAAAACTTGTCAAGATACTTATCTATCACAGGCCTGAAATATCTGCTTTGTGTATGCCCTGCACCAGCAGATCCTGCAAGTGTAGGTTGACCTGGAACTACACATGCTTGCGAGTGTCAGGTGCATATTCAGAATTGTTTACCTGCAATAAGTCGGTCCTTGCTTGCTATGATGGCTTCACATGCTATCCGCTGCTCTTCAATGGCCCTGAACATGTCCTGAGGGACGTTGAGTCGCAGGACTGAACCCCAGCGGACAGCCACCTCTGCATTGGCTGCAGCGGAGTGCTCTGCTTCTGACAGCAGTTTACCACGCAGATCCTGAGTGCAGGAAAACACATCAGAAGGACACCGCAGTAGGTTTATATTGCGATGCTCACTCGGCAGAAGCATCTTACAGACCACCACATTGCTGTCAACCAATTTACTGTTCAACCGGGTGCCCCCCCTGTTGAATGCAATCACAGCAAGATCCTGAAGGGACAGGGATGCATCACTTGCAATTGCTGAAGATGATCACAAACTTGCCTTGAATACCTTGTCATACCTCCTTGTTACATAGGGCCTACCTGGCGCATGTGTTCTTCCCGCTGCCTGCGAGCATTTTCCAGCTCATCCCCATGCACCCGGACTGCTGTGACAGCTTTCTGGGTCTCATTTTTGAGTTTCAGCAAGCGTCTTGAGTTCTCAAGCAGTTGCTGACACGATTTACTACTATCTTGCTGTTGAGTAGTTTCCTGTATCCCTGCATGCAATAACTGTTCGTGAGACGGGAATGTCCAGTTGTGCAGCCCACACAACAATGGGACTGCAGTGGCATGCTACATTCCGTTGGGCTGTGCTCGCACATCCGCTGACGTTGAAAGCATATACCTAAGGATGAAAGTGTGTCAAGGAGCAGGAATAAGTTTGTTACATGTACAACAGCTGCATTCTCACCAGTACTGTCTCCCTGCCTGATAGCGGCAAGCTTTTCCTGGATACGCTTCCTTCTTGCTGCTATTCGAGCCTCCCTGTTGACATCAACAATTTTATAGTCAGGTTGAGGCTGCTGGATTTGCCATGCTGCAGGCGCCAGGCATGCATGAAGCCTTGTGCAGAAGCCATGGACTATTGACTGTCCAGCAAGCACCTGTCCGACTTCAGCTGTAAGCCATCTTCACCCATTGTACACTGTTTTCTGGCTTATTTAGACGTCAACATGGCGTTTCCTAACGCTCCAGGCGTAGTGGCACTCTCTGCGGTCCCGCACGTCGATGGATAGCTGGCACGCAGCCCGTTGAATCGCTTGACTATAGTTGCTTGGCATCACCTGCATAAGCATGTTCGTTGGTGGACTGCATCGCTGACCTGGGGCAATACCCACGTGTGACTGAGTTACCTCCACGGGCGTTTTGGCGCTTTTATAGTTGAACGAAATATCTACAGCACTTCCACTGTTCAGCTGCATTAGATGCAACCTCATTGGGGGTTCCTTGTGTCTGCTGCTGTGGCTTCGTCATCGTTCCATTCCAAGTAGCAGTCGCGTGATCTGGTAGCCATGAGCGAAGTAGACGTTAGCAGTGGAACACTTATACCTACACATCCGACGTATGACATCAAAGCGGTGAGCCGCCCAGTCCACGGTGGCACAGCTCTCTAGCAGCTGTACCTGACACCAGCCATGACTAGTTATTGTGCAGTGTGTTCACCAGCATGCAATATGTCAAGTGAAGAGTGTAATTCCACTGAGCCGTTCACAGAGCCTCCAGCTGTGTCATCATAGTGGCTGTAAACCTTGTCACATGTATGGTTGCAGGTGATCAAAGCAGCTTTGGCAGAAGATGCCGGCAACAGGGGTGATATCACCACAATCTCAACGTGCGTACTCACTAACAGCTTCAAGGTTGCTGGCACTGACGACTTGCTGTCAGGCCACTGATATAAACTCTGCCCACCGCTGCTGAGAGTGGCTGCGGACCCCAAGTTTCAAGACCAGCATGACATTTATTGGCTCAGTGACAGCTGGCTCGCGCCCAGTCAAAGGAGGCTCAGCCATGCTCCAGGCCAGCAGCAAGCAGCCAATGAGGGGGCCAAAGGGTTGTGTGCATTTGCAATGCCAGTCATTATCGGCCTTAATCAGTAGTGGGAGGTGTAAACTTGAATGTGATACCAGACAAGCAGCTCCTGCTTAGCCGTCTGCAAGAGACTGCTGTTCCCCAGTTACATCTTCACATACCTCCTCTGCAGCTGAGTAGCTAGATGTGCTGTTGACTGGTGTGCTGCTGCTGGTGTGCTGCAGCATCCCCGAGTCCACCCAGGCTACTGCTACATTCCTCGCCAAGGCCGATGGCACAGTAGCAGGCATAACAGTTGCCAACATGGTGTTTGATTTGGTAGATCCAACTCTTGACATCAGCTGGCAGCTGAAAGGTGCGGTTGGGTACAACATGGCAACCAGTTGCTTGTGTTGGGGAGCCCCACTGCTGTACATCATGATCAACAAATTGGATTGTATCACCATTTGTGAATTGGCGCATTGCATGTCGGAGCTCTACTAGCCTGATTACGGCATTGTTATAAAAGCAGAAACTGTCTGTGTTTTGGTGCAAGGGCATCTGACAGGGTGGTCCTGCTGATAGAATGTTTGTCACCTCGGACTCTGCAGCAGCGGACCTAGATGCTTTGAGTAGGCAACAGCTTTGCACAGCCAGTTTTGCAGTACGTGAGATTTCCAATGCCTGATGTGTTGCGTGTTATATGTTGTATGCAGATGGAGATCGTGTGCAGCGGGGTGTGGAGTTTGGGGTAGTCTCAGGCAGTGCCCGCTCTATACTTGTCGCAGAGCGCATCTGCCTGAATTTCATGCAGCGAATGAGTGGCATTGCTACAGCTACAGCAGCAATGGTAGCAGCAGCAGCTGGGCACCAAGTCAAGTAAGCACGGCGAGCTTGTTTACAATATCTGTGGCGCATAGTCTGGGTCCATTGTGCATGTGCTACCAACTCCACCTTGTTGCTTGTTGGAGCAGTCCATGGAAATTCTGCAATTGACCGACTTGCCGAAGCAGCCGGTGTGGGCTATTTGAAATGCCATGGCACCAAGCTTGCACTGAGCTTCTCATGCTGTCTGTCAGGCTCACAAAGTCTTTGACATCAGCATTCCCTCGACTTGTTCCTGACACGTCATCTGGGGTGTGACTGTGCAGGATCTTAGATACCCGCAAGACAGCTCCTGGTCTTCGTCTGCTGGACAAATGGGCAGTGGCACTGGGAGGTGGCACTCCCCATCGCATGGGGCTCTTTGACATGATGATGATCAAAGACAACCACATAGCGGCAGCAGGTGGAATCAGGTGACACTCATCCTGCCTTCGGGCCGACCGCAGCGTTCACATCCGCCACCACATATTCCAATGCGCATTGGAGGACCGAGTATCATCAGTGCAGGTTGATCAGGCTGCTATATGGTGTCTTGGTTGGGGGGGGAAGGGGTGAGGTGTTGACTGATCTTCTGCTCTATGGTTTGTTGTTGATTGTGCTGCAGTCAAGCCGTAGCAGCAGCTGAGGCTTACATTCAACAGCAGCAGTTGGGTGGTGTGGAGGTGGAGGTTGAGACAAGCAGCTTGGACGAGGTGCAGCAGGTGAGCAGGGCCTGCGACTCGTGGGTGATTGCAGCACATGACCCACTAGAGGATGCTTGCACAAAGGGCACCCCGCTGGTTGCCTGCTGGGGTGCTTGCTGCACTGTCATTGGCATTTGCTGCCCTGATTGGTTGACAATAAGGTGTTACTGGAAAAGTTGGTCGCAGATGGGCAATCCACTTCAATGCGTGCTGTGCTGTCACCATGATCTGCTTGGCTCTTCCAATCTATTCAATTTGGCAGGTTGGTATTGGCATCATCCTGCGCATTGTACTTGCCACTGATGTGTGAACTTATTTTCCCCAGCAAGATTGAGGTGCCAATCATCATACATGCATGGCTCAATTTGTTTTACATGCTGAGAGGTTACGGCTGATGTTACTTGCTGCTGGCACCTGCAGATCCTGTCAGTTTTAGAGTCGGGCAAGGCACCTCATGTAACAAGGGTCATGTTAGACAACATGACGAGAAAGGACGCGTCATTCCCTGGCGGAGTGGATGTGACACGTCTCAAGCAAGCTGTAGCATTAATAGCAGGAAAGGTCAAGACAGAAGCCAGCGGCAATGTGACTCTGGAGAGTGTTGCTGAGATTGCATCATCTGGCGTGGATTATATTAGTGTCGGAGCACTGACACACAGCGTGAAGGCCTTGGACATCTCACTGAACATTGTCACGCAGCAGTAGAAGCGTTGCATTTGCCATTCCAACCCTTGGGAGCTAGTCTTCCACCAGCATATTGCATGCAAATGTGTCTGTTGTTTTGTGTCTATCTGATTGAATTTTAACATAAATCTCAACTTGTTGCATGGCTCAATTTCTTTTATATAATATTCTACAGCCGCTACAGTGCAGGAGTTGAACGCAGGTAGTGCATTGAACAATGTGCCAGGCCCAGTGATTTACAACTGATTATGGCATATGTAAAAACCTCTCACTTCGTTGTAATGGTTTTGATAACCACCAAACAAAATTTCCTACTATCACACACTTTCACATGTATGTTTCCTGACACAAGATTTGATACAATGCTGGGGAAAACAGTGCCATCATACACACATGATGTGTTGTGGCATCCAGGCAATGGCCCAACGCAGAACTCTGAGGCAATAATAGGGAAGCAGGCAGTACTTCAAATAACTGCCTCCTGTCCCATCACTCCCAGACAATGACACCACGCTCACAAACTCTCTCCAATTGTACTAGGCTAGCTGGGGCACTCATGCATGTACTGCTTACAAAATCAAACCTGGCTGAGCGATATGATGGTCGCCAGAACCAGGATCTGGCTGCGTTGCCAACCCATGAGACATGCAGGCATGCCAGATTGATGCAGAGCAGAAGCAGACTGGCATGTGCTGAGTAAGACTCAGGCTGCACTTGGTACAGCTGAGCAAGGGCTGCATGCACTGTCTCAACATCCCTGCTTGTGCCACTGCTTCAGGACTGCACAACACTGGTATAGCAGCAGCTCTGTAGTGGCCATTAACGTCACAGGTGAAAATGAGTTAGCTGAGACGTCAGTATGAACTCAGTTGTGTACGGCTGTCAGACACTGCATCCATGCACAAAGTGAGACACCAAGCACATCATGCACAGATGATATCCAATTTGCAACTGGGAAGGCACTCGTTGCCAGCTGGCTTCATCAACATGCTCCTGCGTACCACACCACTTCTAGTACGCCTGCAACATGTAGAACACAGACTGAGCTTTGTTGGCACTCAGCTACCTGGCTCATGCACGTCCTATGTCCATAATAAAAGTCCCTCAATCATGCAACCAGTAACAACCGACCAGCTGCACAAAAAGTGCAATCAATGGATGGTAGGTAGTGCTTGCTGACAAGCACCATGCCACTATGGACCCAACTTGCTGAGGCAACCATAGCCAGCACAAGACAGCACTAGCTGGCTGCCGCTGTATCAGCAACTTGCCAGAATGAAGACATACGACACTGCAACAGTCGGTCCCATCGTCACCATATGCACAATGCTGGCTGTACAACCAGACAGCATACTCAATGGGGCTAACAAACATGCGGACACCTCGTCTACCAACATGCAACAAGTGATGATACACACAAGGGAGGCAGAGCCATGGAGATCATGCCACTGTCTAAAAAACACAGAAACGCAGATGCAACATGCTGGATGGCAGTCACCTGAAGAGGTACCAGTTCCATTGCATGCACTGGCAACAGCTACAAGCTCGCCTTTAAAACAGGTGACTTCAAAACAGGACACATCACAGATTCAACAGATCCCGGCTACTACACTTGCATAGGAAAAAAGGCAGGCAAGGAACCTAGCACATGGCAGTAATTGCACACCACCAAATACACCACGCCTCGAATGCCAAGACAGCAAAGAGAAGAGAGAGCAAGCAGCATTATGTTCATTGAGGACAGATTTGCAGATTTGACCATGCTGCCAGCAGGCCTAAGAGCACATTATCTGTACAGCAAGTCATGGCAGCGCACACTTCATAGTGCGGCTTGATTCCCAGTTCATGTTGTTGCACAGCCTGCAACAAGTGCTGACCCCAGTCAGTCCCAGCCCCAGCTGCCAGCAATTGAATGCAGAAACAGGGCGCACAGGCTAGCAAGAGCCTAATACTGTCTCTGGCTGGTCGCCATGGCACTCCTCATCAAATGTCAGATGCCAGGCTTTGGGCTTGCGATACTGCCTGTGTGCTGAGTCACCAGCAACCAAAGCCAGCAGCTGTTGGTACTGCAGACTGGGTACAGTGCGCTGCTGTTTGTGTAGCTGCTGTGACATCTTACTCTGCTCACCAACCCAGGCCTGCATGTGCTCCAGGTCACCAAGCTGAGGATGAAGCTGTGCACGGCGCATCCTACGGGTGAGGCGTGCTGCATGGCGAGCCTCGTGCATTGCTGCACGTCGCTGCTCCCTCGATTGCTGCACTGCTTGCCTGCAGTCTGCGAGCTCAAATGCGCCCTCTGCCTCCTCGTCCCAGGAATAACACCAGGGCTTGGGGTTTTCTGAGTCACCATAGCTCCACATGGGTGCAGAGGCTGCTGCTGCTGGTACAGAGGCAGCTGTGCTCACTGCCATGGCTGCAACATGACCCGCACCTTGTGCTGACACTGATGGTGTGAAAGCAAGCAGAAGGGGCTCATCACACAACTCCCCTTCTTCTGCTTCCTCATCATAGGAGTTGTGCCATGAGGACGGCTGCTCTGTGCTGCTGTACTCCATATTGACGCTGCTCACAGAGGCAGCTACAACTGGAGTAGCATGAGCATCCACAAAAGCCGCTATGCGCTCATACTTGCTGCTCATGGCTCTGCTACGCTGAGTAAATTTGCTGATGTCCATGCCTGCACTGCTGTGGTCGGCAGTCGATGGCCCCACCATGCTGCACCTGCAACCACCACCAGTCAACCTGCTGAGTCATCCTGGCTACAGTGCATTTGCTGAGCAGCGGAAATCGACAACCACAGGAATAACCCATTGGTTCTTGATCCGCTGCAGCTGAGCGGACTGGCTCAACTTGCAGCAGGATCGCTGCGACGCTACACAAGATGTATGCCACAACTATTCGTTCTCAACCGCATGTGAACTGTTCGCCTCACCTGCATGCGACTGACGTATGCCTGCTTGGAACCAACTGTTGGATCCCGGACCGTGTGCCTGCAGGACAGCACAAGGGACGCGGTGAGCACATGACCACAGAAGCGTCAGTGCCTGTGAGACACCAGCTCGCTGACAGCGGCGTCACATATGTTTCAGCCTTGATAGTCTCTCACCTTGGCAACCGGCAGAGCCCAATGCCACGCCTCTGGTCAAGAAAGTGCTAGCCATGTGGTGGTGTCTGTGGAGTATACGAGAGGAAGGGACTGCTTGATGTGTTGTTCGTTATAAATGCACCCCTCTCTCCTGATATGTGCAAGGAGGTGTGAAGAGGTTGCACAAGGCGTTGACAGAAGGGAGGCAGAATGCGGCTCGGTAGACAAGCCAAAACAACGTCCACTGGATGCTCCAGCGGCTGCTCCCACTGATGGGTTGAGCTGAGGGCAGCGCAACACTGGTGCAATGGAAAAAGGCAAAGAGATTTTGTGAGCGGTGAACCCGTGTCTTAGCAAAGGATAATTAGGGTAGCTGGATCTTACAGCACTACTACTTGCATACTATATACACGATTCATCTCCGCGGGCTGGACGGGGAGCGCACACTGACCACTGGTTGATGAAAGGGCACGACACTTCTACCAACGGGTTTACTGGTACCTCGTGCCATGACACTCAAAACAGCATAAATCAAACGGTACAATTTATCTAAGATACTGAACCACACAACTGACCTCACTTCCGATTTCATATGTAGTGCTCTTCTGACAGTTGCACCGGTCGAAAGATGTGCAGGCCCCATGCACATGCATCAATGCAGTATTATACCACATCATATGCTGCTCGCACACTTCTGGCCTTGCCATTGCAAATGCAACAGTGGCGTGACATGTCACTTGATATCGCGACATCAACACGAATCCCAAAATTCTGATACAACGTACTTTATGTCCCTGATGCACATAAGTGGGCCTGCAACCTCACGTCCTGCTTCCAGACGCTGTAACACAGCAGTACACTTCACACTCCTCTCCAGCCAGCCTTGGCTGGGCTGCGGATAGATCATGACGAGACTCCCGACAATTTGTTTCAGCACGCAGAAGCACGCCTAGGCGTTGGGGATCAGCCTGAGCAGTATGGCATCGCAACAACAGCTTGAAGCAGCAGCAGTTTTGGGACAGGTGTGCAAGCGAACCAGGAGCACAGCCTTCCCTTGCTGACAAGCGCTCCATGGCTGTAACCAACACAGGGTCTTGGTTCCATGAACTGCAATCTGCACGTGCAGCTGGCCCTGCTGGCAGTGGCCATATCCATTGGTCATGTACTGAGAAGGAAGCGAGTGCTGTGGATGGGAGGTGCCGGCGCTGCTTTACTGTTGGGTGTGTTTGTTGGGGTGCTCATCAGACTGGTCCATACAGCTCCACTGGTTAGCAGATGGATGACCTTCCAGGTTGGCGTGCCAGCTCAGGTTGCTCTTGCACAGTGTTTGTTGCTGTACAGCCCATACAGCAAGTGCGCCCAACTTGGGCTTGAAGGAACCACCTAGGTTGCATATGCACTGCCTTCACCAGCTGGCAGCTGCAGAACAGTGCAAACTGTAGCAGCAGCACAGCAGTGGCATTGCAAAGGAGCATATCAATGGCATTGAGTGCGCAGACAACAGGTCTGGCAGTTGCTTCCAGCAGCTGCCAGTGCACACTGCATGTAGGCTTGCATGTATGAATACACCAACACCCACCCAAGCTTCCACATTGCATGAGAATGCACAGTGAGTGCATGCAATGACTTTGTATCACGTCATGCGTCATTTTTGCTGCTGCTGCTGCATGCAGTCTGACTTTTTCTTCCTGGTGCTGCTGCCTCCCATCATGTTTGATGCCTGCTTCAACCTTGACTCCAGGCTGTAAGTGTGACAGTCACACGCTTTTGCAAGAAAGCACAACTGGTGCATGGCAAGTGCTCCAGCCATGGACTAGTCATGTCACTGTCCTATGCTGCATGCAGCAGAACCAGCTGCTGCTGCTGGGCCCAAGCCTGCCATGCGTTGCCTGTGCATGCACTGAGGAACTGCAGCAAGGGTTGGTAAGCAGCAGGCCAATAACACCATGCTGTCTTTATAGTCAAGGCTTAGGTCTTGTCATAAGGGACAACAAACATAACAGATATTGCCTGCGTTGCTGAGGTGCAGGTTTTTGAAGAATATTGGGTCAGTATGTGCCCTGTCTTTTGCTGGGACCACGATATCTACCTTTGCTATTGCCCTCAACATGTGGCTGGCAGGGAGATTGAACCTTTGTTATGCACTCAGCATCATGGAAGCGCTTACTTTTGGAGCCCTCATCAGTGCCACAGACCCGGTATGTAACATCAGCTTAGCAGCACTTTGCCCAGACAAGTGGTGGATGACATGATGAGATGTGGACCTGACTTGAAATAATCAGCACATGTAACAACATGTGCAGATGCAAATGGATGGACCTGGACCTCATGTGGAGCCTGTGCAGTTGCTGCAAATTGCAGTGTTCTTCTCAACAGTATCACTCCATCATAGTGTTATTGTATGCGTTGTTGCATGGTGCACATGCAGGATGGATATTCTGCTTTCCACACGGGTTGCATGGGCGCTGTGCTACTCATACAGTGGTGTGATGCTGCTGTTGTTGCTGCGCTTAGGTGACAGTGCTTGCTGTTTTCCAAGCACTTGGTGCTCAGCCTGACCTTTACATGAATGTGTTTGGAGAGAGCGTGTTGAATGACGCTGTGGCGATGGTGCTGTTCCAGACATTCAATGGCTTTGCAGCGCATCAAGTGGTTCTTTCAACAGGAAATGTCATCTGGGGTAAGCGTCCAATGGCCGACTGCAATTGATGTGCACAACAGCGTCAATAGCATCAGCAGCAGAGCAGCATGTCAGGGTGTATGCCTGACTTATGCCTCAAGCTGCCGCCAGTGTTTCCCCTTGCTCTGGAAAGCACTTCCTGGCAATCAAGTGAGCAGCATCTGCTTCTGTTGAGGGACAGATATCTTCTAAGCTAAACTCAACAATTCTGCTGCTGTGCTGTCATGTTGTAGGTGTGGGAGCCTTCTTTTGGATCTTCCTGGGTTCAACAGCCCTTGGCATTGTCCTTGGGCTGGCAGCTGCGGCACTCCTTAAGACCCGCTGGTACCACGGCGACACCAACCTGGAAACCGGCCTCCTGCTATTGATTGGGTACGGCAGCTACATGGCTGGCACAGCTGTCGGGCTCAGTGGCATTGTGTGTGTCATGTTTTGTGCAATGGCTGCGGGAGGCTACGCTGCACCAAACCTAAGCCCGGCGGGACTGAGCGCAAGCAAGACTGTCTTTACGGTGCTGGCAAGCTGTATGGAGATGTTTGTGTTTTGTTACATTGGAATCAGCCTGTTCATGGAGCCACAGGAGTGGCACTGCATAGCTTTCACGGTGAGTGCAAGGAAGGATAGTTGGTGCGCATTTGTATGTATGTGGGCTGAATCCAGTATGGTGCAGTACATGTATGAGGTTTTGCTGGCGATGTTCTAGATCTCAGCAGACTGCTGTATAAGATGTGACTAGGGCCCTGCAGTTTCGTCAAGCAGGGTAAACCAGCCCCATCAGCTGTGTGTTTGTTGAGGCATATAATTAATTCATTACCTGCTCTTACCCATCTACTGGCAAGCACGCCCTCAATTGGCACCAGCTGTGTACGACAAGTTCTACTGTTGTCATGTGCAGGTGGTATGTCTGTTTGGCCTTGCCTGGTCACGAGCAGCAAATGTACTACCCTGCTGTGCTGCAATCAACCACCTGCAACCCCCTGGCTTCAGGATCAGCAGAAAGCAGCAGCTGGTGTTGTGGTGGAGTGGGCTGCGGGGTGCAATGGCATTTGCTCTGTCAGTAGAAGCAATGAAGAGCTTTCCTGGCGAAACCGGCAAAGTCATCATGACATGCACATTCATGGTCATCTTGATAACTGTCTTGGTGAATGGGGGCAGCACAGGGTACCTGCTGAACTGGTGTGGGTTGGTGGAGGGCCAATGTGTCCCTGCTGGTGCTGTTGGGGTTGGCGTCACCAGCAGTGGGGAGGTTGATGAAGCAGAAAAGGCCTCTCTGCTGCTGTCAGCAGGCCGTGCAGTGTCTACAGGGGACCCACATGCGGACTGGAGGGTCACCGTCCTGGATGGTGACGAGATCACTGCCAATCTGCAAAAGAGTCATGGATTGAAGCAGTGTGAATCATGTGACAACACAGGACAGCCTGATTCTGTTGAGCACCCAAACCAGCTGCTGCAGCAGACAGACTGGTGCAGCGCATTGAGCACTGTTGACAGATGTGATGTTGGGGTGACAGCGGTCAGGACTGCTGCTGGTACTCTGCATAGGCCAGCAGCAGCTGGGGTGCAGATGACACTGCCGAGGGTGGCGCAGCCAGGCGGCAGCAATAGCAGCAGCGTTGATGGAGGCCATCAGTGCTTGGCATCAGCGAGTAACACCAAGGGAAAGCATGAAGGTGAGTTGTGGCAGTAGGCTCTCATGTGGTGGTAAGGCTCAGAAATGCCCATCATGTGGTGGGACACCCTCTCGCTGCCTCGGGAGCGGGAGTGGACAGTAGGGGGCGTGGAGCCGATGGCACCGCCATCGTCACACACGCCACCTCCCTCAACATATGCGGGTGTCTATTCAAAGACACCAGGCGTGATCATTCATTCATTCATGGGGTGGAATGCCCAGGGCATGTGGGCGTTCTACATCTACATGGTCAGATACTGACACAGCAGCACACTGCAGACATACTGAGTCTGCTTGAGGAGCGTCATTGTCTGGTGTCACTGGTGCTCAGGTCTCATTATGCCTAATCTCTGCCTGCACAGGTGTTGATGTCAGTGGCTTGCCTGTTGATGCATCAGATGGGCCCCACCAGGTGCCAACGGTGCCTGCAAGCCCACTAAGTCTGTTGGAGACCCTGAGGAACAACCACAACAGCTTGCAGGACATCCTGGACAGCTGGGGTGTAAGGGTATTACAACCCTGGTTTGTAAATTCTCAATCAGCTTCAGAACACCTTGCTCACAACCAGCAGCAGCAGCAGCAGCAGCGTGCACACCAGCAGGAGATGTCTGTCATGCAGGTGCAGAGACAGCCAGAAAGCAGGAAGAAGTCTGTGCAGTTGCACTGTCAAGCCACCAGCAGCCTGGAATGAGGCAATGGTGTATCAACAACAGGACCTTTCCCCCCTGTGTAGCAGGCTTATGATGTGTTTGTTGTAGAGGACAGCTGACCTCAGAATAACAACATATGCAAATTCAGGCCTTGGTAATATGATGCGAAACACAACCAATATTTGCCGAATGGGTTGCTGTACATAATGTTCGTGGACGTCTGTGTCTGTCACAATGAAACTTCCCCTGCAGCAGTGAACTTGATCACGATAGCTGTGCTGCTCTGCATGTTGAAAGTGAAACATCCCGCATAGCAGGTCGTAAATGGTGTGCCTGGCGCCATGTGTATCAAGCATAGAGTGTCGCTGGTATTGCACATGGTCTGTGTTATCATGTTACTTGACGTGTTCAGCAATATTCATTCACCATACAATGTTTCATTTGTGAGCGTCCATATGCACAGCTCAGTGGTAGATCAATTGTGCATTGCATATAATTGGCATGCATTCCTTCTTCAGAAACGACATTGTTGAGATCTATCAAGCTTTGACGGAATTTGGCATCAGGTATCAGCCAAGTTGCAGACAGCAGAAGCCTGAATGTAGTTTGTGTGTTGGTGCCAGGTGTGTGCAGAAGCTGGTTTGTTGGTTTGATTTTGTATTGTGATGAGGTGGGTAAGGTGATAAGATCACCATTGAGCCTCAATGGTGAGGATTTTCAGGTTGCAGCAGAGTGCCCACACCATGTGTCAGCAAGCCTGGACTTGGAAGGGTGTTGGTGACTGCAACGCTTGCTTCAAATTTGGAGTTACATCATTTAATTTGGAGTTCAGGTTGCCGGCAGCTCTGTGCTTCTATCATGACAGCATATGATATGCAGCTTTCCCACTACTCTGCAGCCGTGAGTGCTGTGAGTTTATGCAGGTTGAATGGCACGTAGCACAGTTTATGGCCTTGAAAGTGGCCACTTTTCACTCAAAACTGGAACCTGGTAGGATTGCTCCGGTCTCCAACTCTATTATTTCGATCCATTTGAATGATCAAGGCACATGTGATGAGGTGCTGTGAGATTGCTATAGCCACCGTGGTAGCAGGCTATGGCCAATAATGGCCGTCGACTGCGCTTCAGCATGCTGGCCCCATCCACGGTCAAGTACCCACTTCAGATGGCAGCTGCGGTGTTCGAACCGAATTCTGTGTAATCCTTCATGAAGATCGGCAGCGACATAAGCAGGGCATGCAACATTGCAGAGACCTTTGGCCGCACGTGGTAAATTGTTCAGGAAAATGTTGTGTCTGTCAGGTTGTTACCTGCACCGGGACCCCGGAGTTTAAATTTCCGCGTAATCCTTCAGCAGTGCACTGCACGTCAGCACCTACTGGATCGCCGTGAATAATTCAGAGTCATACAGCAAAGCAAGCGGGCAACTGTGAGGAGTCCTGGTCGCGCAAACATTGGTACGGCCTATTATGACAGCTCGTCAGCAGCGTGTATGTGTCCATTTTCCTGTGCAGTGCAAAACAACTCTGTGTACAATTCGCGGGGACGCGCAAAGTGCCGAAGTCTACTGAACTTCTCAATGCACTGTTACGTTGGTGCATGCTGTAGCTAGCTACCCGCGAAGGTTAAGGGCCGCAGTACTGCCAGCATGCGATATGCCACACTTCAGGTATAGCCGTTAACCGCGCGCATCACACCTACCATTTGATGCTTCTCATCGGTTGTGTTTGCAGATTACTTGCACTGTTGGTCAGTCTCTGCAGCAGTGCCTCTCCTGTCGGCATGATTCCAGTTGAGAACACCTGAATCTAATACCAACATCTAACGCATACGCTTACTGTCCATCCTAGGCAGCGATCAGGCCACCATGGTCGGTTCCTATCAACCTATTGCAGCAGGGACACCATTGCTGTCTGATCTGTCCCTGAAGCTAGCATTGGCACTAGCTGAAAGTATTCTGGGGCCTTACGCATTTACACTTATGCTGAGGTATCGAGTACCTCGCTTTCTGACGGTGAGGCGACGATGACATCGTGTGATTACGTGCTCGGCGCTTGCTGACCGCCTCAAGTCGCACTGTGATACTTGCAGCTTTTACGAAATTCTCAACACGCAGAGGATCCGAGGTAGGCATGGTTGTAGGCCTGTATACAGCAACTGCCAGGGCCGCTCTGAACTGCAACAATTGAAGTGTGATTGCAGGGAAGCTGCCTTTCCGGCTTCTGAAGTCGAGGAGGAAGTTATCGTCGACTCGCTCAATGCACATGACCGCTTGGAGGCTGCTTTACACAGGTAGGGCTACTGTTTGAGGATCAGATGCTTGTACCAGTCCTGCTGCAAAAAGAAACCAACGCTGCAGCACATCGCAGCCCGCGAGGATGACAGGCACCTGTTGTCTGCCAAGCAACTGCTTGTAATGGGCTATTTACTTTGCTGTAGGACGAACGGCAACACCTTGTCAACGTGTTTTGGCCACAAGGCTGTTTTGAACACTAGTGGCACCACCCCAGCATCGCACATGATCCCCGTTTTGCCGTACAACTGCAAGTGCAATAAAATCATCCCCCGTTTTCTTACCTGCAGCCCATTGTCTGTGATGTCGCCAGGTTGTGCTATAGAGTCAAATTATTGATTGCACTATGCGTGTCTGGCTGCAGTCTCGACCATGCTGGCACCACTCTTGTTGCGACAGCCAGCAATACTCGCCCTACAGTGCTTGACTACCATAACGCTTTCGAGCATGGTGGGTGCAAAAGCATACACCAATACCACTGCTGACATAGTATATACTGGAGAAGGGTTTACAAACGGCATCTTATTTTCAGCAGCTTGTTCCTGGATCCAACATTCCACCATGTCAAGATGATTGCTGCCATGGTTGCCAAGTGATTCAATTCTAGCACCATCGTACCTCAAGCTCAATGTGATTGTGCTCTTCTTGATTTGGTTCCACCCGTATGTTTCTTGACGTTGACATCTCATCCTTCCATGCAGGGCTTGTTACACCAGATGATGTGGCAGAGAGGGTCATCCACTTCCTGGAGGCTCATAATGCCAAATACCGCTGGCTGTCGCAATGGTCAGCAGAAGATATTAGACATCAAGCAGCAGCAGCAACAGCAAGATACGCAGCTGGTCAGTCACTGTCAGTGTTTGATGGCGTCCCATTCTGTGTTAAAGACATGCTGGATGCTTCGCCATATGAGACAGGTTACGGGACCAAGTTCATGGGGAAGTTGTGAGTGAGCTTGCTGCCTGGAGGATGTCAGCTCACTTGCTGCTGGAATAGCATTCTGTATGCAGTAGCTAAGCATGTACAGCATCTCAACGAAGGCCTGCAGAATGAGCCTGTCATGATTGAGCTCACAGCAACAAACCTGCCTCACTCAAACCTTCCCTGCAGCGTGCTTTGGAGCATTCTTGCCCCTGCAAACGCCAGGATCACAACATCCTTTGACCCCCTGGATTGTAGACACCATTAGTCTGTCAGGTTGCCAAATGCCCTTGAAAAATCACAACAGAATCTGCATGCGAGTTGATGGCCCCACACTCAAGGGCAGTCACACTGCACGTGGGAGCATTCCTGCAACTCCTTGATTGATTTTGCAGTCACACCTGCAGCACAAGCTGGGGTATGCATCAGCGATTTAGGCTGACTCCCGTTGTGGCTCTGCCTGCCTGCAGCTGTCCTGCAAGAGCAGATGCACCTGCAGTGGCCACAATGAAAGAGCTCGGTGCAGTGCTGATAGGCAAAGCAGCAATGAATGAGTTTGGCGTCCTGCCGCATGGGTTGAACGCACATCAAGGTGAGTCAGCACCTGCTGATGTTGTGGTATTGTGGACTTCATGGCACTTCATGCTGCCAAAAGCTGTGTTATTGTCACCAGCAAGCCCTGAATGCTTTTGCCGCCCCACAATCAGTCCTGCAAGGTCCAACAGTGTTGAGGGTTGTTGGACTTTTGTTGTGAGAGGTCATGCCAGAAACAGCATGCTCGGCTGTTGCTTGACAGTCCATGTGCTGTCATGTGCTCAGGCAGCACCCAGAACCCTCATGACGCCGCCCGCATGACTGGCGGCAGCAGCGCTGGGTCTGCTGCTTCTGTTGCAGTTGGCCTGTGTCCCGTTGCCATAGGCACTGACGGAGGAGGCTCTATCAGGTTGGTCAGTGGTGCGGCAACATAGAGGCCTTAGCTGTGTGCGCTGATGGAGGGACTTGTGAAAACTATCAGCAAGGTGGCTTCTGTGGCCAGATTGCAGGGCAGTGAGGAGCTGCAGCACACCTGGTCATGACAGTCTACCAGTGGCTGGTACCTCCCCACATAGGTGCAGCTGTAGTGACATTACAATGTCATTTTGTCTGCATTGCTGATGTGCTGTGTGTTTGTTTGCTTGCAGGATCCCCAGCAGTTACTGTGGTGTCTGTGGGCTGAAGCCCACATATGGACGCCTCGTCAATGACCATCGTGAGTGGCATACCAGAGCTTTCATGGCCCCGTATTTGTTAGTTGTTGGTTCTAGGTCTCGCCCTCTAGGCTGCTTGTTTAAGTGTATCTGCTTTGAACGGCACTATCTATACCTGCAGCTCAACATTTTATGGAAGGGGGTTCTGCCTGTATCTTAGGGGGTCTGCATCATGGCGATCAGCTGCTGCCCTCCTCTGCACATATCTAGTAAGGATTGTCAACAATTCTTGCAGGTGCAAAAGGTGGCTATAGCACGGTGGTTGTGACAGGCCCCATAGCCAACAGCATACCAGACCTGACTCTCATGTACGCAGTCATGGCCAACGTCAAATACCCAGCAGTAGATACGTGCTTCAGCAGCAAGGCCAGCTCTGTTTTACCTAGTGTAGCAGCAGCAGCCAAGGCAGCACAGCACGAACCGCGTGCATTGGGACTGCCAAGAGCTTTGCTGCCTTTGAGGGATAAACACAGTGATGGCTCTGCCTTTGTTATTGAGGGCATGCAACCACTCAAGGGACTGCGGATAGGTATTTACCACGATGTAAGTCTGATGGAAGGCTCACCAGGCTATGCACAGTGCAAGGCTTGCAGGGAAGCATGCGCAGTTGTTGTGAGCTGTAGTGACTGTTTGATCTGTAACCTGTTGTCTGCACACTGTGCAGCAGCACCACATGCTGCAACACCACAGGGATGTATGCTGGGCACAACTCCTGGCACTGCATGCTCGCACAGTCCACTTGCTGGCAGTTTTGATGCCATTGTGGAGCATAAGCTGACTGTGCATTGTTTCCATTTCCCATGTGCAGTGGAATGCAGCTTGTTCACCAGCTGTAGCCGAAGTCCTGCAGCAGTCACTGGAGCGGTTAGTAGAGCTAGGAGCCAGGCAGGTCAACATCTCTCTTCCTGAGCTGGAATTGGCACAGGCAGGCCATCTGGTAACAATAGCCACCGAGATGGCTGCAGACGCTGAGCACCTGGGCTGGCTGCATGACTGGAGCCTCAGAAAACAGGTGGGCAGTGGGCACCATGCAGTTGTACTGCCTGTGGTTCAGGTGTTGTTCTGTTGGCAACTGGTGTATTGAGAAGCTCATGTGTTCTGGGGTCCCTGGGCGATCTGGGCTGGTGGACGAGCCTGGCATCTGCTGTTAGGCTGCTGTGTGGTGCAGCAGGAAGCTCGCTGCGCACAGCACATCATGCCATCAGCGGTGTCATCTGTTCAACAGGTCTGTCTTGTAATGCTTCATGCAGCTGAATCATGACACTCGGATGTTCTTCAGCAATGCTGTCAACTTCACAGACCAGGACTACAAGCAAGCTCAGGTGGGCGGGTTGTTTCCACAAACAACCCTTTGCACAGCATCAACATCAGCAACTGTAGGCATTCAGCTTGTAACAGTACCTGGTGAAGTCAAGTGGATAGAGCAAGCTACTGGTATACCACATAGTATTTTGTGTTGATCAGGTTCTGACAAACACACGCCTACCAGTACTCGCCATGTAGACAAATTTCCCACGTCTGTGCTGAGGCACAAAATAGCATGGTACTTGCCCCAATAGGCAGGAATCTCCAGTATGTTTCTGTTCACCTTGCAGCGTATGCGCACGCGTGCACTATCACACTTTGAGGCTGCTTTTGAGCAGTGTGACATGATCATGACACCAGCCACACCTACGCCAGCACCAAGGTTCCCTCGGGGAGCGAACACCACGGGTGAGGTTGGTGTTCCAGCAAACAATTATATGCTGAGGCTGCACCATGCAAATTTGCACCCCTGTAATCCTTCCTGTGCTGTTGTTGGCGCAAAGAAACTTGGTGTGCAACAGCATTGGCTTTATCCCGAATTGGAATTTATTCTCCTCTGGCTTCCCCTCTTGTCTCCCATCGCTGCAAAGCTTCAAGGCAGCAAACATGTACTTGTTGGTTGTGCAGGCGTGTATGACCTGGCTTCTACATTACAGGTTATCCAGTTTATGCAGCCGGCAAACCTTCTTGGTTACCCTGCACTAGTGATGCCTGGTGGAAGGCAAATGGGAATGGGGCTTCCAATTGGGTAAGGTCCTTGATCTATCAATATCTGCAGCGCTATGATGTGATTATGTGTTCTGACATAAATAAAGAAGCCCTGCACCACACTGCCAAGTAGCCAACGCCCTTTGGTTTCAAAGTTTGAGGGGTGCATCTTGACCACAGGAGCAGCCACAGCAGCAGCCAGGGGGTGGGGGTGGGGGAGAGTGCAGCAGTAGAGCCGACTGGCAAGCAGCAAGTGTCACAGCACCTGACCTGCAGCAACATGTCAGGCGTCTGTGGGCTACGCTGCCATCACGCTGATTGGTCTCCTGTGCAGGATCCAGTTCATCGGCAAGGCTTTCAGTGAGTCAACACTCCTGCGCACAGCCGCAGCACTTGAACAGCACATGGCAGAGAATGGCCTTCCGCGCCCAGTACCCAGCCTGCATATCAACCCTATCCAGTGTGAAAAGGGCGCTCATCCCAGAGCTGCTGAGCTGACAAGGAAACTCTGGGCCAAAAGGTACAGCAAGGGGCCACAGTAGGGTGGCTGCTGGAGGCGGTGGAGATTGATGCAAGGGCGCATCGTCCCGAAACATCACCAGCCAAAGGACTTGTTGGTGGACAGGCTGCCAGGCAAGAATGCTCCTGCAGTAGGGTCGGCAGAAGGCAGCTATTGAGAGCATCCACCCTGGGGGTGGAGATGCAATAGTTGACTTGTGCACAGCGTGTGGTGCTTGCCTGTCATCTGCTTAGAAGCTGTTGCTGGGGTGACTGCTGGTTGTGACATAAGGTGTCTGCAGAAGGCATGGTTTGCGGGTTCTGAACGAGGCACTTGAGTATTATGTTTGACAGGGTGTAAACGATGTCTGCACAACGAATGGTCCAGCAGGACCACCTGAGCGACTGCATTCTGAAAGTTCTGTTGCTGTGATTGAGTTCACATGGCTGTGGCGATCGGCTGCAGCTGGTACAAGGCCGTTTACATGACTGCAATCTGCAACCTGGGTGCTGTAATTGTTTCATGGGTTTTATTTGTGCACTTTGAGCTTGCAGTATTCTAGCAGGATTGATTGTGCGTAAGTATCTGCCATCTAGTTGCTGGTGTTGAGAGGTCATTCGCAGCTATGCATTGCTTGGGGGAACAGGAAGCAGCTGACTAATAGCATGTGTACGTACGCATTGGACTTACCAATTGTTGACAATTATGGAGCATTTTCAACACAGAAGTTCTCTGCTGGCCAACCCAGTTGCCCTTTTGTTACTGGAGTGCAAGCCAGCTCACGAATGTATGTGCAATCTGACTGTATGCACTCTTGAGATCCCTTGAGGGAGCTCGTCCTTACTATTCTCATCGCTGATGTAGCTGCTTTCATGACAGCCATTTTGGTTGCAGCATTGCTTTACCTGCACGAGATCAGCAACACCGTCAAAGCTGACCTATGTGCATACTTTGGCAAGCATCTGTGCATTTGAGATCAACCTCTGAGACTGATTGAGTAGCAACATTTCAAAAGTTGATGGGAATTTTCTTTAATATCCTGTATCCTGCATGGATGTTATGAGCTCCCCTGGTTACAGCCTGCTCATTCTGCAAAGTGCCCTTGATGGTTTGGTGGATGGGGTCTTTACCCAGCACACATGGTCTCGTCTGCAGTTGCTTGTTTGTCCTGTTGTCTCTGCTCAAGCAAATGTTGCATGAGGGTCTCCAGCTAGCGTTTGACAATGAGTTGTTAATGCATTCAGAGCTGCTAGCACAACTGTGTGGTTTGTACAGCTTTTGGCACCACCAGTTGGCTCAACCAGCAACTGGCACGGGTCTTTTTTTGCTTAAATCAAGTGGGACTGCCAGCCTGGCAGGATCGGCATACTGTGCCAGGTGTGGCATTGGAGAACGCAGTCAGCACGACCTGAGCCCCCGTCATGTGAAGTATGTGGTACCTTATCTGCCGTATTGAGTGGCGTCAGGCGGCCACGCTTGTTCCCTGTGGCGCAAGGGCTGTTGCTGTGCTTCCACCAGGTCAAGGGCTGATGAAGATGCTGCATAGCTCGACACTCTCTTAATCTCATACCTGACAGTCGCCAGTTTATTGCACGTGCAGCATGTCGCAATAAGAGGCTGGAGCAGTTTTGACAAACATCGACTCTTGCGGAGACATGTTATTCTGCGATGCTCAGAACCCTGTAATGCTTAAGCTGGATAAGCTGGATACTTTGATGGGAATATGCTTTGATCAGGACTGTACCGACTGTCATGAACACGCTGCCTGTGGATTTTCCGCCCTAGGCGGTGTAGCAGCAGATCTGGCAGAATTGCAATCTAAGCAGCGCAAGTGCTGTACAGAAAGAACGGACATTTTTCTTGTGAACTGTGTGTAACAGCCACGATCGCGCCCCAATGGAAGAATCGCGCTCCAGCCTGGACAGTGCACCTGGCACTTCATACACTCGCAAGTCGTCCTTCGTGGCAAGACAGGCCCATAATAGACCATCATCTGCTGATCATATCATCACAATAGAGTCTTTCAACAAGCATGGCGGAGGGCAGACGTACAAGGGCAGCGGTAAGCGCTTCCCCTGAACTTCCCAACAAAGTTTTGAAGGGAGGTAACAGCTGCATCTCTGTCTTCCTTGCAGTAACAAGCTCTCCTGGGCAGAAATTGCCCTCTGCAACTGCTTCAGAGGGTCTACCGGCTGTTGCAGCAGTCCTATCAGCAACTGGAGTGCACAATCATGTGCAGACCTCAGGAGATGCAGAAGCAGCAGTCTCAGATGCC
Source organism: Coelastrella sp. MACC-549 (assembly GCA_018290735.1). Lineage (NCBI taxonomy): Eukaryota > Viridiplantae > Chlorophyta > Chlorophyceae > Sphaeropleales > Scenedesmaceae > Coelastrella > Coelastrella sp. MACC-549. The sequence continues at coordinate 129,917 of JABEVS010000018.1, read as the reverse complement.
GCAAACGATCAGAATTCATTTGACTATGAGCAGGCTCTGGAAGCTCCACTTCTGCAAAATGCGCACCAGCCAGCTGGCACAGGAGGCAGCACAGCAGCAGAAGACGATTCCAAGGCACCAGCAACATTTGTTGTGACAGCAAACGGTATTCGCTCAGTCACAAGGCTGCCATCGAGTGTAAGTGCAGAAGCAGCTGCAGCAGGCACAAGCCCAGCTGGGACGATGGTGGTGCCAGTGGTGACTGCTGAGCAGGCGGCAGCAATCAGAAACTTCCAGCGACAGCTCAGCTTTGCCTATGGCCTCAGTTGGCTCGTCAACATACTGCTGCTGGTTGCAAAGCTATACGCATACTACATAAGTCAGAGTAAGGCTGTGCTGGCATCAGCTGCCGACTCTGCAGTGGATCTGGTGAGCTGTTGTTTGTGTTGATCCTTGGTACACCATGTAGTGCCCTCATATCTGTTGTGGTGCATTCCTTCCAATCCGACAGCATATCTGGCACTCCGTGCTCATGTTAGAGACGCCACTGCTGCTGGGGTGAGCGCTGCATTGCACATGGCTACAACACAGTCAGCTCCTAGCTACTTCAGCATTACCTTGGCATTGCAGGAGTGTTGATCAGTGACACATCTGGTCCTCGCTGTATGCTGCGATCCTGAGTGGCCATCAACAGCACACAGTGCCAAGGACACTTGTTGTTTTACAGCACACTGCTTTGCTATGTGAGCCAGTGCTCAGCTGGTGGTAACACTGCTGCTGTTGCATTGCAGGTGAGTCAAGTGGTAATTGCTTATGCTGATTGGAAGATCAAGCAGCAGGATCCTCGCTTCCCCGTGGGACAGGCAAGGCTTGAGGCCATAGGAGTGTTAGCATGTGAGTAACAGCCATGCCTGATGGCCAAAGTGCTGATAAAGTGGCAGTTGGCTACACAGCTACTGCGTAGGAGCTTCTATGACAGCAGGGGTGTCAACAGGTCCTGCCAAGCAGTTGTTGCCCGCTGCTTGCAACTGTTGGTGTGAGGAGTGGAGCAGGTATCATACTTTGCAGGCCGCCTCTGGTTGACTGCCACATGCGGCTCTGCGCTGCTGTCACCACAATGTGAACGCCGACATTGCAGTGGTTGTAGGCCTATCCTAGCAGGTGCACCCTGTGCAGTGTGGAGTGGCTATGAGTAGGCTTGGCTGCTGAACAAAGGGGCACAACTCGACAACTTTGCTTTTGGGGCCAAAGTGCAATTGTATGTCACCATGGCTAATTCTGCTGATGAGGGTCTGAAGCATGTACAGTGAGCAGGCTTCTGGTGGTCACCACAGTGTGCTCTTACAAACTGGGCACTGAACATTGAACATACATTTTGCTGTTTGTCTGGTGAACCTCCAGGCGCCTGCATCATGTCAGTTGCCAGCTTTGAGGTGATCAACACATCAGCGGAGGTATTGATCACTGCCTGGCAGACAGGTAGGTCTTTTTCCCTACTGCTGTTTTTCCACACTGGGTCAATTGCACATGTCCTTCACCATGGTGTGACTGTTCATCACTGCTCTCGCATGAGTTGAAGCGCAGCAGCTGAGGCAAGGGTAAGGGGATCAGAAGTCAGTACATAGCGCTTCTTCGCACGCAACACACTCGGAGTCTCTGGAGCTGATCAGGCACAGTCATTCATGCGCATGTCATTGCTGCCTCAAGGGCGTCCAGTCCAGCCTTTGCTATGAAATGTGCAGGTGTCCTTCCTGAGCTTGAGCTTGGTCTTGTGATGTACATTGTGCTGGGATCAGCTACTGTTCTGAAGCTGGTGTGCTGGCTGATATGTGGAGCACTGGCAAGCAAGTCAGACTCCATGGTGGCCCTAGCAGAGGTGAGCAAGTCCACTGCTTAGTAGAACTGCCTTTGAAGTGACTCAGCAAAGCCCTCAGGGTCACATTATGCCCCGGCAGTAGGCAAGCAAACAAGATGCAGGTGATCATGTGAGCAGGCCTGCCGTCTTTTGGTTAGGTCAGCCGCACGCAGTGCCTTGCTGCTCATGTCAGGAGGTCGACATCTGGGTAGTGGCTACTCTGCCACATCCATCTTGCCCATCAAGACATCTATCCAGGGATAGCAGCATCTGCTGGTACAGGCCTTTACAGACTGCTCATGCTTAGCTGACCCTCGCAAAAGGAGTGGGTCTTGTTGTCCTGCATAATCACTAGCTGCCGTCCCAATGGGTCCAATCATCAGGGGTGTGGCATGACAGCTGTTCTGCTTGTTGGTTATTGTTGCAGGATCACCTGAATGACATCATGTCAAACATGTGTGCCATCATCACAGCCCTACTAGCTGGCTTTGTACCAAATGGATGGTGGATTGATCCAGTTGGTGCTGTGGCAATCTCCCTCTACATAGTTGTAAGGTGGCTTGCCATTGCAAAGCAGCAGGTGAGCATGTTGCACAACCAGAGTTATCTTTCCAAAGTGGTCGCCTCTGTACCTGAGGTTACTGTTGTAGGCAACCTTTCCATGGTGTATGGTGTAGTGCTGGGCTGTGTGAGTCGCACCATGTAGCCCTGCCTTTGTGCGGATCCAGACTTTTCAAAACACTCAAAGTCCAAATGGGTTCAAAAGTGCATATCCTGCCAGCACCTGTGTGATTTTTGGATGTAAAGAGGCCCCGTCAGCATCTGCATGTGCATTCATTCAACCCTCCAACCAACACAGCATTTTGTGATGTCCAGGTTGACAAGATTGTGGGTAGGGGAGCTCCAGAACAATTCATCCAGCAGCTGGAGGAGCTCGCCAACAGCCATCACGAGGCGATGGGACTTGATGTCATCAGAGCATACCACTTTGGGGCAAGGTACACTTCATGACCTGGTGCCGCATGATCATGTTGCTGACAAATAATGCGTGGTATTTACCACTGGAAGCGGACAAAGATGTCAACTGCTGTGCATGGCCTGGGCGTAGGACTTGGTGGCTTTTATACAGCTCTTGTCATAGAAGCACTATGCCCTCAGATGCACCAGGCGAGTATCTGGTTGATATGTACCAAGTGTTGTCACGTGTCTGTGCTGCAGGTACATTGTGGAGATGGAGGTGGTGCTGCCAGCAAACATGACTGTGAGAGACGGTCACGACATAAGTTTGGACCTGCAGCACAAGGTGACATGACTCAGCTATCATTGAAAGCAGCCAGCATACAGGGGGGGTCTGGGTTTGAGAGTTTCAGGGATTGCCAACATACGGTTGTGTGCAGTATCCAGCTGGTGGTCATTGTGGGATCAGGCAAGCACAGCTTATTGCACCCAGAGTCAGGAAGACAAGGTGGCTATGCGTTGTGAGAGACATGTCTGCCTGCCTGCAGCAGTAGCCCAGCTGATGCCAGAAGATTGGAGTATGCAATGCACTTAGTCACCATGGCAGCATTCACTGACAATGTTGCAGATTAGCAAGAGCTGACAGAGGTTGCAATGCATGGATGTCATCGCTGAAATTGTCAATTGCTTGAGTGGTTTTGCAGGTTGAGCAGCTTGAAGAAGTTGAGCGGGCATTTGTGCACGTGGACTACATGAGGCGTGATGGTCTGGAGCACAAGGTGGAGCGGGAGCTGGCTGGCCGGTCAGTATCAGCAGGCAGCGGCAGTAGGCACGGGAAGGCTACACCAGATGGGGATGGAGGAGATGTGGAGTCTGGTGTCACACAGCGGCTGCTTTAGCCCAAGTGGAATGCTGCAGTGCAACAGTCATGTCCTTTGAACCATTTTGATGATTATAAATACTTTGCCAAAGCACTTGCCTGTCCTTGACGTCATCCTCACCAGCTGAACACTGTTAGTCAATCTCTTCTATTGCACTGCCATCACTAACAGTAGAAGAGATTGACTAAAAGTGTTGAGCTGGTGTGGATAACGTCGAGGACAGGCAAGTGCTGATCATGAGAGTCTCACGATGTCTGAGGCTCATGCCTGATAGTAATTACGATATACATTCCAATCCTAATTGAAATGGTATTTTGTGGTTTTTGCCTGATGATAATCCAGTGATTGAGCCACCAAGCTTTGTGGCTTTTCCCTCCGGCAGCCGTTTGGAAGGGAAACCCTCCTTCCAAAAGAAAGTGCGGTCCCTGGAAGTCGGCAAATGTGTCTGTTGTTTTGTCTCTTTCTGAATGATTCTTTGTCAAGTCGGAGCCCATGTGCTACAGGGCCTTCATATTCAGTAGCAGTTACTAACTTGACTCAACGGTTGAGTCAAATATGTCCTGTAAAAGAAAGTTAGCCATGCAGCAACTTTCAAGTTCAAATGCTATGTCTTGCGGAAGGCAAACTTGGTTTCTGGAGGGAGAGGGGGGGATTTGGAGCAGACAGACTGAAACAAGGCTTGAGCCTGGAAGTGTGCGGAGCAAAACCGTCCGGGCTTGTGGACAGACGACGGTGGTTTTGCTGAGTTGCTGCGGTATGATGCCTAGGCATGCTCATCCAAGTACATATGCAGCTGTTGACAGCACAGTATCACTGATCACGCCCCAGCATGGGATGGCACCCATGACAGTGTCAAGCAGTGTTGGTATCACACTCTGTTTGGACACTTGGTGAGAGATATAACATACTCAACTTGCCAATGCTGCTTTCACCAACACAAGCTATGCAACAAGATCCACAGACAACCCATCAGCAAGAGCTGCCAATGGCAAACACACTCACAAACTGGGGGCTCTGTATTCAAGTTGGAAAATTGCTTGAGATGATAAAAAAAACCAGCATTGACCAGGCATAGAACAAGTGCATTGGGGTTCATAACCCCTGATGGCATGCAAAGAACAACAGCTGACCACTCCTGTATGCGACCCATGACGAGCAGCAAGCATGCTGCTGGGATGGTGGCACACCCACCACCATGCGGTCTGAATCGACAACACGAGAGCAGCCCAATGACTGCTGCCCAGGTGCCCTATTGAATAGATGATGCAGGGTCACTGCTGCTGCTTCCTGCCACAAAATGCGACTAGCTATGCAGCTTGCTGTCATCTACCGCAGCTCAGTAGATACTCACTGTACTGCTACAGCTATCCAGACAAGGCTGTTGCCAAGGCAAGTGGCGGCATTGATGTGCAGAAGCTATACACTAACTGCCCAAAACAAAACGTCCCTGCTTTCCTGTTGAGGATTATTCTTCCTTCTCTAGCTCCTTTAGGGCTGCTGCACGCCTGCGATCTGACTTTGATGTATTCATCTTCTTGGTTGTGGTGTTGACAGTGAACGCAAGGAGAGCAACGGCCCCAAGAATTGCGATATTGCGCCAGTGGGCAGTGGTTGACACCATGCCCAAAGTGGCATATGATCCCTGTTGGTGCATTGAGAGAGATCACAGTGGGCAAAGGGGCAATGCCATGGGTCCAGCAAATGCACGCAAGTCAGTATGTTGCTAGCAAAAGTTGCCAAGCAGAACAGATGCAGTCCAATTTGAGAGGCAGAGCAGATGCAACAACAATGCACTAGGCAGGCAGCATTTCGTGCATGTGGTTATCTTGATGCTTACCGCAATGAGTGCGTAGCGTGTGATTTGCTCCACAGGTGTCATCACATAGATGGCTGGGGAGCTGGATTGGGTAGTCTGTAGCAGCATAACACTCTCAAGTCAGCACACTTATAGCCATGCAAATTGGCATCAATATCAGATACAAAGCCCCGGTGACCCTGTCGTCACTATATGGTCACTCCACAGGGAGTTACCACAAATGTTGAAGAGGGTTGTAACCTGGGCCAAGCAGTGCAAGCTGTCAGGCCTGGTTCAGACAGTATGCTCACAGTCATCCGCTCCTGGCCCACCTGCCGTTCCTTGCTATCAAACTCAGCAACATATGTGACGGTGGCTGATTCAAACTCTGCACCAAATGAGCCCTTGTCTGCAACCACCACGTAGCTGTGCTGTACACTGCTTCCAACATCAACCTTGCCAAGCTGGGCTTCAAGCGACCCATCCACCAGACGCAGACCCTCCGGAACGGCAGCATCCTTCAACTGTACATCGTTAGCGGTGCTGCAAGACAGATACGGAGAAAACCTGCCAGTCAGCTGCAGATGTCGTTATGCCAGATCAACAAGCATACCCGCTTCAGCAGCCTGTCAAGCGCCACACAATGCTCAGATAGAAAGTCCTTGACAGCACATGTGCCTGCTACACAAAGCGCGCATCAGACAAAACATCCGGTACACCGAACAAAGAAGATTCAGCAACTCACGCTGCTCCTGCGTTGTAGACCTCAAGGTGAACAGTAAGATTGCGCCCTTGAACACCAAGTTCATCTTTAAAATACTTTCTAACAATCAGGTGAGCCCTATCAGCCTCGCTATAGTCTTCGTCGTCCTCTGCATCACTAGAGTCCTCTGTTGCTGGAGCCTCGCCCTCGGCGGCATCTTCATCAGCAACAACACGGTATACTGCACTAGAAACCAGTAGGCCGAATATCAACAGCAGCTTCCAGTTCTTAGCCATGGTGCCAACCGACACAGTGTTGGTTGAAACAGCAGCTTCGTCCGGAACTGTTCCTACTTATCTAGTTCACAGGCTACGTTTCAAGTCAGTATGGAAGTGGTCAAGGGATGTTTGCATCAGCTGTGTACGGGACATGACTTTGGGCTTTAGTTACCAGCTAGACATGCGGACCCTCAATACCCGTGGTATAGGCCTCTTCAAAGCCGCTGAGAACAGGCGATCAGGCTGTAAAGGAGTATGTTCACCCCACTAGCTGACAGCGTACTGGATGGCGAGACCCTGTCCTGCAGCTGCCGTGGTTGCTGCTGATATGCTCTCAGCTGCCCTTGCAGCTGCCAAGGGAGGGGGATCGACAGAATGCCAACAACTGTTATAGTTTTCAAGTTTGTCAGTGCATGTCAATGAGCCAAGACAAGAGCAGCACTTGTGGTCCCGCTGCAGTCACCTAAGCAGTGGCATTTCCAAGGTTACGCTCCGGCGACCAGAACATAGTCGAACTCAAGGCCGATTCAAGGCTCAAGTGGCCTGTTGTGGAAGACGTCATGCTCAATGTTGCCGCAGTTTGCCTGTCATCTGTCAGCCCCATGGGCGCCCTTTCTTCGGGTAAACTTCACAGGAGCCTTGGCTGCAGTTCAGTCCGCTTGCATTGGAGACCTGAGCTTCGCACCCATACAGCAGCGCTGTGAAACAACTCGCCTTTGCATTACGAGCAGCAGTACGCCCAGGCCCAATGGTTACAGCAACGATTGCTGACCAGCAGCACAGCCCCCCCAAGCCAGCAGTCAAGGCCAGCTCAAGAGCGAGCCCACTGCGGTGGATGACCGGTGGCACGCCCACCAACTGGAACATGTTGTTGTTCAGGACGTTGAACAGGTGGTGTATGCTGCAGATGTAGTCTCTCTGGGTCTTTCCCACGTACCACAAGCACGATGAAGCACCTGCTGCAGGACTGCTACAGCAGTCATGGAGTTGTGATCATCTTACTGGTTCCGAAGTGCCTGCCCTGGAAGTACGGCAGGTCTGCTGTCATGTCTGGCCCCTCAGCTCCAGAAGATCTATTTGGGCTCATGCTCTGCACTCTGCTCCAGTCGGGATTGTGCTCCGCATCACACGTGGCGTTGAGCTCGACATCCACCTTGTGCAGGGAACTGGGCCATCCCAATGCCAACGCTGACCATCTGGCTCCGCTGCTGCGTGATAAACTGATGCCTCTGCGTATGTGGTTGCTGAAGCATGCACCTGGGGCTGCTCGCCAATTTCAGAAAGCACTTGAGCACAAGAAGCTTGGCTGCCCAGGTGTGCAGCAGAGCTCACTACACAAACCAGCACTGTGTATCTGACAGCTCAGTGTACTTCATGCCTAGGTGAATTTTGAGCTGTTGAATGTGTAGGGCTGTAGTCTGATCCTGCTAGCAGGCGACCAGAGCAGCTCACAGGGCAATGTTGCTTAAGATGCCCTGAGTGATGGTGTGCCTGCCTGTACAAGCAGTAAAGACAATGAATGCTGCGTAGCACTGTGCACTGATTGGCAGTTGGTGCTCAACAGAGTCCTTGTGCGGGCCAGCTGCAGTGGGCTCTTAAATGAGTAAGGGCTGCCAAATCTGTACAGTGGCCGACTGAGCTGATCTTTTTGGCAAGCAACTGCAAGGCTGACCACAGGCTGTTGCTGGTGTTCATGGGTGTGCCAGCTGCTGCCTGCATGCATGGCTCTACTGCTTCAGGCCTTGCCTGCTGCTGACTGGCACCTGTCCTTCCTCACCTGCAGGGGTGTGTAACTTTGTTGATGCGCGCACCAAGTGGTTTGATCAGGTAGTAGATGACTGTCTGAGAAATCAGGCCATCAAACAAGTGGTGTGTGTAGCTGCTGGCTTCGACACACGGGCATATCGTTTTGGAGCCAAACACCCAGATGTGCGATTCTTTGAGGTGGACCTGCCTCATGCATCTGTGTGAGTGATCCTGCCCAAGGGGGCTCACATGCATCAGGGCTGGCCCCTGACCTTGGAAAGTGCCGCTGGCAGGCTCGTGGCTATTAACCATCGTTCCCTTGGAAGCCAGCGGCTGATGGTCTGTTGTGCACAAGAACACTCCTGGCATGGGGGATGCTGCAAGTCCACTGCAGCAGCCACACTGTCTGCAATCAAATCATGACAATTATAAGCTGTAACGATGTTCACTTCTCCTAGCAAGAGTGCCTGCATGTGAGTGCTGCTGCTAAACTACTGAACTCAGCTATTCTGGTGATGCTGACTACTGCACTGCAGCAAAAAGCAGCAGCTTGTCCAACAACTGCTGCAGCCAGAGAGCATGTACCCTCGACCAACGTACATACCAGCAGACCTCAGCACAGTCAGCATAGACAAGGTGCTGCTGCAACAGGATGTTCCTTCTGCCAGCACAAGTAGCAGTCGTGGTAGCAGCCGCAGCAAGGCCTTTGATCCCAGCCTACCGACATTGTTCACGGTGGAGGGTTTGATCTACTACCTGCCTGAAGCAGCTGTACAACAGCTGTTTGGAGCTGTGTTGAAGGTGGCTGCACCAGGAAGCAGGATCGCTTTTGACTTTCTTCACAAGGATGTAAGCAAGACCGTTGCTGCCGTTTTTGCATATCCACGCCATTAAACACTGGACATTCAGCATGCCCCCAGATCAGCCCGCCTTCCCAGCACAGTGTGCAGGATCACTTGGTTGGCAGCCTGCCACAGTGTGGGGCCTAAAAATGACATGTTCTGGTCCTGTTCTTGTATGTCTTGATATTTAGGCTTGGCCGCAGAGCCAGACTGACAGAATCTGCCAACAGCCTAGTAAGATTGAGTGACCTCGCTGACAGGCCTGTTACATGACTCTGTTTCTGTGTTGGAGAGCAAGGGCAAAGGCACAGCTTGCTTTGGGTCAGCATTAATACCATGTGTCTGATGTTGCTGAATGTACCAGGTGCTGGATGGCTCTGTGCCGCTGCCTCCTGCCTACAAGGTCACAGCTCAGTCAGTGGCGAATAAGGGCGAGCCGTTTGCATCCGGCATCAACAACAGTGCAGCTGCAGTGCAGGCATTTGTGGATGCCATATCACACCAGGTGACAGCAGCGGCAGCCAGTGCATCCGGTTGCAAAAGACTTGAGGTCTCAGCGTTCTTAAGCCCCAAGGCAATGCTTGCTGAGCAGCTGCCACACCTGAAATGGAATGATGAGTTGCCGCCTATACTGTCCTTCTACAGCTTTGCAGCACTACTGGTCACTCTGGGAACCCGTACTTGACAGAAACAGGGCAGAGTCAACCGAAACACGACTGATCTTAGACCGAATTTTCCGCATTCGGTTGTTGAGTCGGTGAACGCCAGACGTCGGTCCCCAAAGACCAGAGGGGAGTGGCAGTGGCAGTAGATTGAAAGGTGATGCAGTCAATCGCAAGCATGTAAACACTTTACAGTACATATCAAGGACTTACAAGTGGTTTATCGCCGCCGCATAAGCCGTGGAAGCTTGTGCAACAGCTTGTCACACATCAAATCCTCACCGCACCATATCCATTAAATATGGTTTGTAATAGTCTTATTAACCTGCTGGGCCTCTATTAGAAGCAATAGCGCGGCAGACAAGCAGGCTATTGCTGGCAGAAGCCTCTACAGTTGACATGTACAGGCAACAGTACAGTGAAACACGTACGTTGACTTGTCAAAGGGCCAAACATAGTCTATGACTTTGGTATGAGGCTGTATGCATGATTTCGAAGCCGAACAGAAACGTCAGCAGGAAATGACAGGGTGAATAGCAGTTCAACTGACTGTCAATGACTGTGAACCGTCGCTGGAGGATGGCAACAGCACGACAAGAGCTTCCTGGCTATGGTATGGATATCCAGATATATGGATATGCAGATATCGAAAGGGCACTGCTGGCGTTCACGAAGCACACCGTCTCGCTGTTGATCAAGCCAGCACACGCCTTTTTGTGGGACGCTGTCGTGCGCAACGCCTTTCTCTTCTTGAACTTGTTCTTGAATATCCTCCAGTATTATGTGTTGCTGGGGCACCTCCTTTCCCTGGCAACAGCAGAGGTGGTTAATGGGATCCTCTGGTAGCAAGCTGCTGTCAAAAGGATGCATATTGTTGGATCAAGGACGCATTCGCTACAAGATGCAGGAGGTTATTGCATGATCTCAGGTACAGCAACACTGCATGATCGCATAGCCTTGCATGGCCTTGTGTCCGAAACACGTCCTTGCAGCAGTGCATCGGTGCATCAAGGAAATAGACAGAACACATGCCTCAGCTATGACCAGCCATGACCCTGCGCATCAAGTACATGTACGAGAGTGGAGACATCTGATTGAGGGGCAGAAACTGCCACTGTTCATGATTGTTGCCTTTGCTGCTGTCTGACAACTTTAAATAAATTTATGCTGTTGCAGATGACTGTTGGCTGTCGGTTGGAGAGGCGCCTCTCTAGCCGGCCAAAAGAGACGTTTGTGAGGGATGGCAGTGGTCAAGACCTGATTGACATCAGGAGTGGCGTCACAAAGTAGGCTCAGGCAGCAGCCCGAACTTGATACAGGGGTCTTGGAACACAGCACAGGCTGCTGCGCCCTCATGAGGAGTCTGATCAGACTGTGCTCGACCATGGTCGTTCCTAGTATGGCAAGGTGCCAAGGCTGCAACCTTGAGACAATGCCTGCCAAGCTACAAGCCCCTGAAAGCCAAATTGGCCAAGAGCAACAGCAAGAACCGAGCAAGACAAGGAGAACTATGATACCTCTGTCACTGAGGTGAGCAGATGTTGTGCATTTCTATGCTACAGAAGGTATGCCCAAGTTGTGAGTGTTCACATTGCAAGCCATAAGTTGTTTGAACCTGCGTGAAAATCCATGCAGCACATGAGTGACACATGCCGTGCTCATGGCAGCAGTCACATGCAACACAGATATGTATTCACATGTCACTTGTTGGATGGGTACTGTGAACTGTACATTCATCGCAAGCACCTTGTTATTGCTCCTGTTTTGCTGTTACTGCTGCCTGCAGCAACTTGCAGCGAAGAAGCATCTGCAGTACAGCATGGCAGCAGCCACTGGAACAGGAACGCCTGCTGCAGAGTCAGACTTGGTTTGTAGGGCAGCTGAAGGCACAACTACTACTACAATAAGCGGCTAATGCCAAACAGCAGTAGAATGGCAAGTAGGAAAGAAAACCTGATGCTGGCAGTAGTTGCACAATTAAGGGTGTGAGTGGCAGCAGGGATGGTAGGGGGTGTACAGGGGGAGGCAGTTGTTGTTTAATGGTGCATGCTGGGCATTTTTGTGGCTGCCTCTGATCGTATATGCTTTTGATGCTGCCCCTGGTTGAACAAGTTGATTGGTATAGCATGCATCAGGTTGTGCTAGGTGTTGTATGCATTGACCCTGCAAGTGTGTATGGACATGTCTGGTATACACCAGCCTGAGGCAGTGGATGGCATGTTAGATAGCTCCATAACATCTGCCAGCAGTGCACATCAAAAGATGACATGTATTTCTGTGTATGTAAATGTAAACGCATTTTCAGCGATCCATTGGTCATAACAGCGGTTGTTCCAGTGTCTGTGTTTGTCTGCGACTGATCAGTCATGACTGACGACATGCCAAAAACAGCACCGACAAGAAGGCAGAACCGTGACTGACTAGTACCGAAACAGGACAGATGCAGCACCGATATCTGTCTAGTTCTGTGCTAGTCTGCCGTTGACCGATGATACAGCCGACGTCGGTCGCAATTAGTCGTTCCGAAACGCGGCAGAGTTTAGTCGGTTGACCGACAGCAGAAGGCAGAAGTAAGGCCGACTAGTGCCGAAATTGGACAGAAGCAGTACCGACAGCGGTCACCTTTCGGTGATGAGTCTACCATGCTCTGTCGACTTCGGCTACTAGTCGGTCATTTTCAGCTTGTCAGAGTGTATCCTACATGTGCCTGCCTCCCCAGCCAGAGCTAATCTACATGTGAAGCCTGAAGCACTACACTATGCAACAACAGCTCTCGAGTTTGTGGAAAGAAACTGCGTCCACAAGGGGGACTCCCCTTTGGACCGGATCTTGGTGCTGAAACTGGTGATCCTTCTTGGACACAGCTGGCTACGCCGCAATTTGTATCGTACGTCTGCGGTCATGCTGTCGGCCACCAGGGCTGAAGGCCCATGTCTCTCACCACACAAACAGCAGAGTTGTGCCCAGCACATCCAGCTACAGAGCCTCCAGGGTGTGTGCCAGCAGACGCTGAATACAGGCCCTGTGAACAGACGGCACAGACAGCAAACAGTCAGCTTACAGTATACTATGTACTGCACAGGCTCAAACTCTCCCAGGTATAGTGTGGAGCACGTGCAGTAAGGCCCAGAAGCAACAGCACTTGCAGGCTCTTTGAAAAGCGAAGCAATTGCAGCCAGGTGCAGCCTCCAGGTATGTCACTGGTGCAGTACTGTGAGTGGGAGCACCAGCATGACAGCAAGGACTGTCATCGTAGTACACAACAGAAGTTGACCTGTGGGATCTGTACCTGTATCGGTGTCCTGTATGGAAATCTTTGGTCAAAACCAAACGAGTTATCAATGTGATGTATGTGGCCTTTGCTGATGCCAAAGTAGCTCTCCACCTTAGGCGGGGTGAGGGTGAGTGTGTCTGCCACCAGGTCAGAAGTACCTACGGGCAGTGTGCAGCAACACACATAGGGAATTTCGCCAACTGCTGTCAGGCAGGGCCTGCCTATGGCAAACACATTTGGCAAGGAGACGCGCTTGAGATGGCCCGCAAGCAGCAGGAGTTAATCAGTTCAGGGCAGCTAGGCATGTAGCTGCACATGTTACCACTTGAATGAGCATCATCACATTTATTCATGATGCTTCCTCACCTGGAGCAAATGAATCTACGATGTCCAGCAAGTGTTTGACATATCTGTCTTCTTCGGCCTCCCAGGTGGTGCCCTGCAGCTCATATGGCACCCACTGAACAAACAGGGCACTGCTGTGGTGACATGCAGCATCCTGCAGCAGACAGCATCAGCAACAGCTGGATTCAGGCAGGTTCAGCCTGGCTGGTCGGGTGTTGGTGACTGGGAATGCAGAGGGTGCCCTGCCCTGATACTCCTCAACAGGACTGACAGGTCTTGAGCTTCACAAGTGCCAATCATAATAGGGGATGTGATGCTGAAAGAGCGCCAGCATCCGACTGTTGCTTTTCCAGGTACCACCGGAGCACTGGGTTTTAGAAGCAAGTGTGCAGGCAGCAGCTGATTTCTTGCACCGTTCAGCACCCCCCCCCCCCATGTTGGCCAGTTTCATTGTGTTGTCAGATGCATAGAGTTCAGGAGGACTGCCTCACACGGATCACTATTCAGCAAGCACCACACACAATGTTCACAAATACATTGCAGCAGCTGTCATCTCAGACCACAAGGCATTATCCAGCTGCAGCCCACCTGCACAGAGGGGTCGTTTGTAGTGTGGAAGTACCACTCTATGGTTGGAAATTCAGGTAGCCTGCCTGCCTGTACATCTGCAAAGCCCTGAGTAAGTGACTTCATGACTGCTGGCTCATCTGGCAGCAGGTGAGTGGTGGTCCTGTGCTGGCCCCGTTCATCTGGCAGGCAGCGAAACTTTGGAAGGCTCTTAAGAGCAAGGTTGACCTGCAGGTGGTAGCGCAGATCGACAAACAAACATGGTTGTATTGTTCAGAGAGACCTTTGACTACCAGGAAGTCCACTGTCACCATCCAAGGCGGGGACTGTTGCAAGGCAGCAATATTAATGATGCAGCCCACCTTCATGGTTGTCCCATCTTTCTTCAGCGAATCCAGCCAGCTGTTGAAGTCACTGCTGAACTGCTCTTTGCCAGTCAGCTCCCTCAGTCTGAAGGGGTCAGCATTCACCAACACACAGCGAGCATCTACACGCGTGCCGTTGCCAAGTACCACACCTGCGCCAATGAAGTGATCAAGATGTGCAAGCATGGATGTCAGTGTGCTGTGCACCAGGCAAAGGACAAGCACGGCAAGAAACCTGCAATAAGTCAAAGCAGAAACTTACAATGATTGAAGACGCAAGCAACCCACAATCAAGCAACCGTTATTGCTGACAACCAAGGTCCATTGTCCTGATGCCGACTGGGTTCTGCACTTGTGCAGCTTGCCCTAAGACTAGATCGTAATTCAAGCAAGTCTCACTCATTGCACACATGCACATCATGAAGACTGCCACCAGCTGACCTGTGGCACGACCATCTTGCACTTCTATGCTGCTCACAGGTGATGCGGTGTGTATCCTTGCTCCTGCATGCATTGCTGCTGTAGCCAGTCGCTGGGTGACAACACCCATGCCACCCTCAACCACCATCCAGGTGCCACCAGAGCCGGGCAGACGACACTACACACAGTAAAGGGGTACTATCAGAAAGGTTGTGAGCAGACGGCGCTATCAACCAGCTGCAATGCCATCAACCTGCCGACTTCAATGTCCTTTGTTCTCTGGGTGTCCCTTCTGCCCAGCTGCAAAGATCGCCAACCCAGCAACACAGTGCAACGTCCCCTACCAGAAATGCATGCAGTCCAACTTGTACAGCCTGCCAGGCAGCATGCAAACCTGCATGGACCACTATTGCTGCCCACCATGTTGTGCACCAGGAAGTTCATACCAGTCCCTGGTGTGTCCCAGCTGCCGTTAAGCCCGCTGAATCCATCAGTGACGGCGTACATGGCTCGCAACAGGTCACTCTGGAAACCAAACCTGGCAGGAACAACAGCACGCAAAGCAAAAATCAAAGATACCATTGTTTAGCAAAAGGCCGCGTCATCTAGTTGCAAGCTAGGCCCTGCAGCTGCAGTTGCAGCAAGTGCAGCTTGATAGCGCCAATTGACTGGGGGAAAGCACCAGACACCACAGGCATGCTGCCTGTGAGCACAGCTATGCCTCACGTACTCCTGTATCAGTGCCATGCTTTGCCTCGAACACTAACCTGTCTAGATACTGTGACACTGGTTGCCTGCACAAGTCCACAAAGGTGTTCCTCATGTCCGGCCGCACGTATTTCTCTGCTGTCTCCTCCAGTGACAGGGGCTCCTTCAGCCAGGCTGGCGCGATGTCCTCACGCAGCGCATCCATCTCAGCCTGCAGCAGCTAGAGTACACTGAGCCAGGGTACGGGAGAGGCTGCTGCACAGTGCAGCTTGCTTGTAAAGATGCGCCCCGTGGTTCCCTCAGCTGCCTTGGCACGGTGCTTTGTGGCTGACTGCATAGCTACAATGACAGGTCAAAAGCCGCCACCGCAGTTTATCATGGATTGCAGTACTGCCACATCATTGCCATGAGCCGGCCTGCTGCTGCTTGATAAGTGAGGAGTGCGGACACCTGCCCTGTGCTTGTCAGACTGAGCCAGACAATCAAGCTACAGCCAGTGATTGACCACTGGCATCAAAATGGTTGGCAGCAAGGCTCACATTGAGCGCCTTGTGTGCTTGCCAGTCATCCTCTGAGAAGAAATTGATGAATTGTTGATGCATGGACTGCTCGTCAGAACCAAAGAGAAGGTACCTACTGCCTGCAGCAATGCAACAACAGTACAGATCCAATCGCGCATAATCTGTGTTGTTGACCCCCCACACATGCATTCAAGTAACCGTCAGAGAATTGTCACAACTTCGACATTGGCAAGTTCAGGTAGGCATCTGAACTCATTCTCTAGTTCACATGAAACCAATTGCATCAAAAACATGGGTTGATTCTCAACCAAGGCTGCCTGCTACCCGTTTTTGTTGCAGGCAACAAGAGTCTGCTGGCATCCTCCCTATAACACAGCACTTTTGACTGCACATTGGACACATTAGCTGTTGCTGCTGCTTGCCTGTTGTGGGCAGGAAGTAATGAGGGTCTCGGCGCTTGACTGGTATCTTCAATCCAAGCACCTGAGCAGTGCAATTCAGCAGCGCACAGAGGAACAGGCTCACCCCCAACGACCTGGAGGGCATGCGTTATGCATTTCCCATGAGGCACTGCTTGCCTGCGGGTTTGAGAAAAACATGTTCGCAAGTACTTCAGTGGTATCTATCAGCATTGCTGGACCAGCCCTAGTGCTTTGGCAACATGCCACAGTGGCCATACTTGGTCCTTGGTGTCTAGTGCAACAGCTGCTGCCCTACCTTGATCAGCTCAGGGGGCATTACACCCAGCAGGTATGCACCTGTAGGAGTATATTGCCAGATCATATAGTGCAAAAATGGGCACAGCTGATGTAGCTGTGCATTCGTGCTTCTGCAGCATGTACGTTACCTGTGGAATGGCCTAATCCCGGGACCTTGGGAAAGGGATATTCCGTGCGACATGCACCACCGACGATATCCTTATCCTCAAAAACTTCGACCTGGGATATATGCAGCGCAGTAAGAGCTACAGAAGACACCTGTGTAGCCTGTATCGGATACGCGATCTGCGTCACTCCAAGCTACCTTGAGGCCTTGCCGAGCAAGTAGGAGGGCAGCTACCAGTCCATTATGACCAGCCCCTACTATTGCAACATCTATACGCCTTGTTGCTGTCGACAAAGCACGGCGTGCGAATGGGAGGAGAGGCAGAAGAGACTGGCTCAAACATGTGAACATCCTGCCACTGCTTCTTGATCATGGTATCGTGCGGCACGGACAGCTACACACAATTCTCTGAGCTTGACCTTTCTGAAGCAACATTTCGAGGAGCTTGAGAAGTTTTGACGGGCGTTGACTGTCATTCTGTTGACAAGTACAGGACTCCTGATGAAGTCCATGAACCTTCACTGAGCCTGCCAGTTGAGGACACATGCTGACTAGCAACACAATCGCCAATATGCAAGAGGGTTAATAAGTAGCTCAAGCAAGATAGGAGACTGGGTTTGGCTTGCAGACGCACACGTCACGTTTGAAACTCATGGTACTATTCAAGCTGTTGAACAGCTCACAACGCCAACCCTTGAAAGCAGCCTGCTTTCAATACTGTGTGCCAACCAGTGGCTGTTGTGCGATAGGATGCTATCACATATAATCAATCTGTAAACCTGAATTAATTGCTATAACAGCTGACTGCTTCCTGTTATAACAGTTGACTGTGAGTGCAACCTTTGCAGCCACAAACACTGCTTGTGCACACATGAAACCTGTTTTCTGCATGCAGACAATGCGTATTATGGTCACCACCCTAAGAAGTCCTTCTGGCTGCTGCCACCACTGCATAATCAAGCACATCACATGTCAGTTGCTGGGTGCCGCAACAGGAAGCATGACAATGAATTGGGAGTGCTTCCTGGGATGCAAGAACTTGCAGTGCACTCCACCTTCTTAAAGCAAGTGCCAGGTGGACATCCTATCTGAGTGGACTGCTGCTGGTGGGCACAACCAAGCTGCAGCATGTCACACAGTCCCACGCAAACCCATGCAAGCTGGAATGACCACGCTTCTCCTTGCCTGCCAGGATAAATTTACATGACCTGATGTTCCGTTGGTACATAACAAGGCACTTCTGCAGTGCCCAATTCACTTTCAGGAGCTCAGCATGACATGGTCCTGGCAACAACAGAGATGGCAAGTTGCCGGCTGTAAACAGACCAAACTAGGCCAGCATTATACCCTAAACGACCACAGTAGGCCCACGGCATGCTGCAGAGACTACCTTGACGTGCAAGGGGTATTGCATGCTGCCAGTTGTGCTGCTCAGCAGTGACTTCCAGATGCGCCTTGACAGCTTGCTCTGCCAACACGTGCACAGTGTTCTCTCTTAGAGCGACATGATATTATGTCCAAAATGGCAACTCAGACAGACATAGAATGGTTGCTACCGCTTCACATTGACTGCATACCTGCGAGGGCTACGTTTGATTGCATCCACCAGCCACTTCAGGCCATCATGCAGCCCTGAGCCACTGTATGCTGATGCTGGCTGCACGACAACTGGTCTGCTGTCTTGTGTTTTGCCCAGTCCAAAAGCATCCGCGACGTCCTGTAGTCCGGCTGCTCCCTGCACATCCTGTTTGTTGGCAATGACCAGAAAAGGTGCTCCAACTAACTCCCTGGAGCCCAGCACCTTGTCTAGAGCTGCCTTTGCCTCATCAAAACGTTCAATGTCTGATGAGTCTATTACAAACACCACTGCATGTGTTTCGTCGAAGTATTTGTCCCATATGCTCCGCAATCCCACTTGACCTCCCAGGTCCCAGAAGACAAGCTGCGTGCCAAACGCCTCCATCTTGCCAACATTGAGCCCGACAGTGGGCATGATATGACTGGGATCCATGCCTGGAAGGTCTGTTATAAGTGCCTTGAGCTTCTCCAACACATTGGTTTTGCCTGCTTTGTCGATGCCCAGGATAAGCACATGGAACTCATCCTTGCGACACACATACTCAAAAAATCCATAGCACAATGAAAACATACAAATTGTGCTTCACGTTTTACTGCAATCAAGCGGACTCAAGCATCAACCACTGCAGCACAACAGACAGCGTTGTTGAGTACTTTACTCGATTTCTGACACATGAAGCCCATAGAATCAAGCACTTGCATTGCCTGGCAGGAGTACAACCCTCAATGATGATAATTGGAATCAGAAGTACAACCTTCAGGTATTGTTAGCAGTGCTAGGATACTGACTGTGCGAAAAACGAGGCACGGTCATGACATGCAAACAACGTGACAAGTTGTCACTGACAAACTGTCAGCAACTGTCCTGCTAATTTGGTCTTGACAGTGACTACGAGCATTCACTCTTTGCCATAGGGTGGCAGAGTTGAAGCTTACCGCTTACCAGTTCAAGTCTGTGACCCTCAGGGCCATGATGACCCATCGGGACACAGTGATTCACAGATCGCTGGCTGAAAGGTCATGCCCATCACCTCAATCCCTGGATAAACCCTTGACGTGCTTACATGACGTGAAGAACGGCCACTTACAGTGTTACCAATACCAATTGTACTGTACTGTATTGGTGATGACGCAATTGAGGGAGCAACTGTGTGGTACACACTGTGCCACTATGCCACATTAAAACTTCCAGACAGCACTACTGCCAACGTTATGCTGCTTGCAGCAAGCTCTAGCTACCTCTGCACACTGGCAGCATAACATAAATAATCATATTAATATAATAGGCAGTTGGTCACTCCGTGATATTCAACGCTCTAGCTGAAGGGATGCGTGCATTGACACTGCTGACAGACAAAATTGATTTTGCATGCTTCGGCAGGTCCAGCAGAAGCCAGGAAAGTCATGTAGTGCTTGCCATGCTGCTTACAACACCAGCAGCACCAAGGTATATGAACAGTGATAATCCAGCGATATGCTGGTGCCAGTATCTGAGGGTATAACACAACACCATCCATCCTTGGCTCATTCACAACCCAGCTGAACATCATCAGCAGTGCAGAATGTGATCATGATATTGACTGTGGCTGCTGATTGCAAAAAAGCCACACAGACAGTCACTGAGGTATTGCCAGGTGTGAGTCCTTGATGCTGTGTATGCACAAGTAAAGTGCCCCTACAATGCTACCAGCAATGCAATGGAATTGTTTGCTGCCCACAGCCACAGAGTGCTTGGCAGATCAGCTGACTGATGAAATGAGATACTTGAGTGATATCATTGAAAACCCCAGAGTAGCCAGACAAGCACACATAGACAAGTGAAGCATTGGTCAGTCCAGACATGACATAAAAGCATACGACTCAGAAATACAATGCCTGCTGTGATGCACCTGAGCTGAGCCCTTTCTTACAGCATAGACTGAGAGGATCCCGCCACCATTGTCTGCTTTGCAGCTGTTGTTGCTGGGTTTCTCACCACGGAGCTCGGCTTGTAGCTGCTGTCTGCCAACTCAATGGCATGCGAGCCATTTGTCATACTTGCAACCACAGCAGGCATGTGGTTAAGATGCATCTCAGCTTGTGATGCAGTCACAGGCAGCACCTGGCAGCCTTCTGCAGCTGCCTGCTCATGATAAGCCGTCCATTGCTTGATGTTGTTGGCAAGCCGGATGAAGAACACGGGAACAAAGCAAACGGCAAGCAACAGTCCTGCAACTACATCACTAACATTGTGGCGGTTGTCCCTGAACCTGGATGCTGCAATACCCCATGCCCAGGCAATGTCAAACAAGGCCACCAGCAGAATGCAGAAACTGAAAAACTCTCCTTTGAGCTTGGCGGACCATGCTGCGTTTGCGGGCTGCAGCAGCTTGGTGCTAATGGCTCCATTGCCACGACAAAACACGCTCCACAACAGGTACAATGCTGAGAACAGACCAAACGTCATGGAACAGCTGGAATGTCCAGATGGAAAGCTCATGTGGCCATCTGAAAGGATATCACCATTTACGTCTTTGCAGGCCACATTTGGGAACGTGCCAAACTCATAGGTTACGCCATTAACCACAGTTGGTTGGCACCTGTCCAGGAAGTCTGGCCTGCAGGTTTAGACAGCAACAGAATGTATCTTCAACTGTTGTGATGCATGCGCACCATGTACTAGCTGCTGAAGCTACTGGCAGTCCGCCCAGCATCTGCTGTCTGGCAGACAGGTACCTTCATAGGATGAGGCTGAACATATTGCTGTGTCTGGCACCTTGAAGTCAGCCCAGACAGTGGCTGCAGCAGTGTAGTACGGGTACCCATTAACCTGCTCACCTCAGACGACCGCAAATCCTCTTGAAGAGCTCTGTCAAGAAGCCCACAACTGCAATAGCTGCCACTGCAGCCAGGACAACGTTGGTGAAGGTTGCTGTTGCTCTCTTCCAGCCTGGTTTCAGACAGGCATACTCCAGAACAGCTGCTGTGGCCAGCAGTGCTAGGGCTGGAACCACCACGGCCAGCCAGAAGGGAAACTCATGGTCCCCAACGAACTTGTAGCTGATTGTGGCATCATACACAAACACCGGCCGCTGTACTGGCTGGAAATGTCCCACAACGCCTGTGGCTACGCCAAAGGTCACTATGATGGTCAGACATGTGAAATCCAATTCCCTAGCTATCTCGGTCCAGCTATTGGATGCACCCGCACGAGAGTTCGCCATGCTAAACAGCCTGTTGTGCTGTGGCGTAGTTCCTTCCAGCAGAACACCCTGTGCAAGCTGCGCAGAGCTTGGTTCGGTACGCTAGAGTTATTCAATTAGCTGAAAGGATGATGTTCTCAGAACACACTTCTGCCAGGTACAGACAAGACACAAGTACGGATGAATCGTCCAGCTGGCTTTAGAGATCTCCCCCTTCACAGTAATGTTCCCTGAAGTACCTGATAATACACATTACACACTTTCTTACACATATAACAAGGACCAGCGGGAGGATTTAGCTGTGGCTCACTCAACATAACCTTCGCGCAATTTGATACGCCGACTGACCATCGGCTATTGATGACCAAATGCCTGATTCAGAGGGCTTTGATTGCTTTAGCGAAGTTGGCAGCACGCAGGTCACTCAGATAGTAACTCCGAGTCAGCTTCTCGGCCAGGGGCAGTGATTGTACCCCCAGTAGCGCATTGACCTAAGCCTGAGCCGAGTTTGAGCCAAGCCTTGCCACACACTCATAGGTTTCAGCACTCCCTCTGACACTTGCAGCGCCTTCCTGGGGTGACGCTGCTACTGCTGCTGCTACTGAACTGCAACCGCATTTCAGATTAGGTGCACCTGGGTAACTTCCTTCCTTCCCTCCTTCCTTAGGTGCACCTGCACTTGGCTGTTAAGGCGCTCTAACCATCACATATTGAGAACATGTACACGTTACGTGATCAAAATGGGGTTTGTATGGGGGTGCACAGGGGGGGTGCTCATCTGCTACCTGTGGAACGGACAAAGTTGCTAGACAGAAGCTGACCTGCAGCAGCATAAGCCAGATCTTGCAGTCTCAGGAGCACAACATGATGTGCATGCCCAAACTGGAGCCTGCGTGCAGAAAACAGTTTATTTTACAGTAATGCAAGCCACTCAATCACAGGTTGACCGTCATGTGGTCACCTGATCATGAGTCCCCCCGGGACAAAGTTTGCCGCATCAGGTCGTCATCTGCCTTGCCATACCAACAGGTCACATTCCTGTACACTGCTACGTACTACGCCAGTAGCAGGTCAGGGTGGTGGTGCCAATCCTCCCGGAGACAGTGGCTTGGTCCACAACATGCCATGATGATAGTGATGGCCAACCACAGCCATGAGTGCACATTCTGGCAATGCTGCAGCCCCATCAAACACTCCCTGCAAGGACTGCGTGCCGCCACCATGTACGGTTGTACGTCACCATATGGTTGAGACCTGGATATTGGGACCTGGTGCCTGACTTTTAAGCTTTTCTAGTTGAAGAAGAGTCACCGTGAGCCTTAGGCTATGGCTAGCAGCAAGCCGGGTAGCGGGGATTTTGCAATTGCAGTGTCAGCATATGCCACAACTTGTGGTGTGAATTATGCAGATTTGATAGTGGCCGGATGGATGCAGCTGCTGAAACCTCTGCTACAATCAACAGCCTAGCATGGACACAGCTGTTGTGCCGACTGTCATACCTTGCTGCATGGCTATATTTCTTTCATACCCTTGGAGTAGTACTCCCTGCAGTTGTCCACTGCAGTTGATATGAACAGAGACATGCAGCAGTTTTGCAGCAATGGCAAACGCGCTGGCATGTGTTGGAGCGCCACTCTGTATGATATCACACAACTTGTGCCTGCCAGCTGATCTCTAACAGGCTCAGAGCCTGCCAGTGCATGAATTCCACGCCAAGCTGTTGCAAGCCTCCTGACAGTGCTTGGAATCAAGATTTGATTTATTTGTGATGTGACCGGCAAAGGTCAATGTGTGTAGGGGATCTCAGCAACAGGGCGCCATTTTTTGCTTCCTGTACAAAGCGAGCTCTACGAGCGCAGTGTGGTTGCGGATGTGTTGGTGCGTGAATGGGTACAGCTGAGATAGAAGAGAAAGAACACTTGCTTCGGTGCTGCTTGCAGTAGCTTGTAATGCTGCGAGTGATGAAACGCCAGCAATGTTGGTTGCAGAGCATCCTCCATGCACATGCACATCATGTTTGCACGGTGCAGTAACAGTGTGCAACAGTAAGTTTCCTGCTGTAAGCCGTTGGCACTTTGCGCCTCGTCTTCGTCAGTACTGTTGATCACTAGTGTTGGATTGCCCAGAGTTTCTTACGATGGCTTGAGGGCGGACCCTGCTGCGCCACTGCGCACTTTCCACAATCTCTTATGTCACCGACGTTGCCCTTGTCTGTCGAGGGCGGAAAGCATAAACCCCTGCTGGCATAGAAGGCAGTTGTCGCTGCTGCTGCTGCAGTGGTGCAGTCATCTGCTGCTGTTGCTGCTGTGAGGTGTGTCGGGGACTGAAGGAGTGGATGAGCTGGAGGGTATGGCGGCAGCAGTGGCAGTACCACCTGGTATATATGAGAGAGCTGGCGGAGAACTTTCGTCCCTGTCCAGTTTGAAGCGCTTGCTCCGAGGTTGAAAGGATGATCTGTCGGGGTGGTCATCCGCAGTGCCGACAAAGGCAGACAGGCCACCTCTTGCTATAGTGTGTGGGCTGCAGGGGCTGCAGGACTGCTCTTGTCAGGTTCCGCAGCAGTAGCGGAACCTGAGAAGAGCAGTCCTGCAGCACCTGCAGCCCACACAATAGCAAGAGGTGGCCTGGTGCATGTGGTGAATATTGACTTTTAAAGATGAGTGGTGCAGCAATCGGAACCATACCCCTCTAGAGGTGCGCCCTACGCACAATACCTAAGGTCCCAGAAAGAACGTCCAACGAACGGCATCAAGGACCATCACCGCCTGTCGCCCAACACTCTTTGCAACTGTGTGGTTTGTCGATGCATGTGCTGCCCTGTGTCGTCCCATGCCGTACTGCAGAGTACATATCTGAGCCAGGCTCGCCAGGCACTTGGTTTCAAGAAGCACGAGCCTGGGTATAGATTGCAATCGCTTCAGACAGACCAACATTTTACAGAGGAAGCTGCTGCAACAAGCGCGTAGCCCCAGATCACCCATAGATCAACAATGCAACAGGCGCCTTGCTTGAAACTTGGCAGGGTTGTCACAAGGCCAACACAGACCCGTCTATGTGTCAGGGTAATTGGTTCACTGTAGCATGTTTTGGATCTCGTTGATGTCTCTCATCTTGGAGCCTCTGCCGGTGCCCTGGACTGCTAACCAACAGTAACTGCTTGCCTAACTGCTTGCAGGCTCAAGGGCATCAACAACGCCATGTTATCCGAGTAAAAACACCTGCATCGTACGGTCAGCAGCACCATGTGGCTGCTGCTGTGCAGCACAGACAGCAGCAGCAGCAGCAGCAGCGTAGACTCGTGTCAGTCTGCAGCACTGCCGCTGAGATTGTCAGCAGTGGCAGTTTCACTGCAGTGACCGCAGGTGAGAAGCCAATCTTGCACACCAGTAGCAACAAAGAACGGTGCATACCGCATACCGGTGATGTCTTTAAGGTCCATCAAGGACAGCAGCTACATACCTCGCATCAGAAACACCTGACTTGTACTGCTGGGTATTGCACTCAATTATTACATTGTTTTGCTATTGTTGTTGTGTGTGAGTAGCGACGGCTGAGCTGGCCACTTCTTCCTGATAAGATATCCTGTCCAACGCTGAGATGCTGTTGATTGTTGCCTGATGTATCATCTGCATGCAGGTTCTCCAGAGCCCTTGGGTCCAAGTAGACAGGGCAGTGTGACAAACTTTGCTGTCTTCTCACATGCTGCAACAGCAATGTCACTGGTGCTGCATACACCGGAGGAGGACACCAGGCAGGAGATCCCTATGAACAAAACAGGTGCCAAGAGAGCAAGCTAGTCCAATGAACTAAGCAGATCGGCAGGAACTAGGAGACTCATGCAAACAGAGTAACAGCTACAGGATGTTAGTATTGCTTCAGCTCCAAGGAAAGGTCATGTTCAGTAGGGCAGTAGGTCTGTTGAGCTAGCTCAGCAGCAGACACAGCAGCTTAAGCTGACCAGACGTGTGTGCATCGAGCCAATGCAGTCACATGCCTGCGATGGGCTCAGCTGCTGCAGGAGACAGTTGCCTACATCAAAGTCAACAACTACACAATCGGCCTCGCTTTCACACTTATAACAAGCAGAATACGTTCTGTCGTTGTCACCCCACCCCACCAAACGCCGCATAAGCTCAGCTGTTGTCGGGTGCTGCAGGTGATGTTTGGCATGTGGCGGTTGACGGCCTTCCAGCCAGTGGCATCTGCTATGCGCTGCGGGTCAGCGGCAACGGTGGGTGGGAAACAGGCTACAGATGGGACAAGACGCGCCTGCTGCTGGACCCCCGGGCACCACTGGTGGCTGGCCGCAGGACATGGGGACAAAGGGAGAGCAGGGAGGAGTTCCAGGTCAACGTGAGTTGGGGCCAACAGGGTTGAACGAGCCGGCAGTGGCTGCTCTGTTTCTTTGCTCTCAGACAAAGCTGCAAATCTGTAACAGCAGCTGCTCATTGCTGTGCAATCAGTTGCAGATGCATTGGGAGCAAGGGTTTGTTGCTGACATCGGCTTGGTGACCTGCAAGATGCCAGACAACAACAAGGAGCAGCAACTGCTGCTCTTGCAGCTGTAGTTGCATCAGGAATTGTCATCAATGGTCACAAGTTGATTTCTAGTGTGCTGCAACAGAGCAAACATGCAGGAGCGCTGGGCACTCGCATTACTGACACCTTGCAGTCAATGCTTAGACCCCATACATTGCTGCTGACCCCTCTTGCAGATAGGCAGCCAGTGGTGGGGTACCTTTGACTTTGGCGCTCAATTTGACTGGGGCAGTGAGTACAGCAGGCCCAAACATGCGCTGAAGGACCTGGTCATCTATGAGATGAGTGTGAGGTGCTTCACCGCCAGCCCATCATCAGGACTGGACACAAACAGACGAGGGACTTACCTGGGACTTGCTGATAAGGTGAAACAGAT
Source organism: Coelastrella sp. MACC-549 (assembly GCA_018290735.1). Lineage (NCBI taxonomy): Eukaryota > Viridiplantae > Chlorophyta > Chlorophyceae > Sphaeropleales > Scenedesmaceae > Coelastrella > Coelastrella sp. MACC-549. The sequence continues at coordinate 103,519 of JABEVS010000018.1, read as the reverse complement.
GTCATAGGTTTCTTGGTGTCTACATCAAGTGCTGCTGGCAGTGACATTGCTGCAAGCAAGCTGCACAACACCAAGCAGCTCTGTTGCACCAGAGATCACCTGCAGATAACACTCTGTGGTCTAACGATGATATGATCCATCCCCAAAACAGCTCTACAGCCCACCCCTCAGCTGCTGTGTTTTGCCCACTGTTCATGCCCCCTGGTGCTTGGAACTGCTGTTTCTTCTCCTTTGCAGGTAGACTACCTGCAGTCTCTGGGGGTGAATGCTGTGGAACTTTTGCCGGTCTTTGAGTATGATGAACTTGAGTTTCAGCGCTGGCCCAACCCCCGGCAGCACATGGTGAATGTGTGGGGCTACAGCCACATGAGCTTCATGGCCCCCATGAGCAGATTTGGCACACCTGGGGGTGGTCCGGTACAGGCAGCCAGGGAGTTCAAGGAGATGGTCAGAACGTGAGTTAGTCTGCTGCTGATATGTGGGGTAAGGATGTCTGTACGATAGGATTGATTGATTGATGGATGGAGGGAGGGAGGGATGCATGGGCACAACATCTGTGGTAGCGTCGCAGGGGATCTATTCAGAGATGTTGTTCCTATCCATCCATGGAGCAGGTTGTTTGCAACACTAGATGGAAGATGACATGTGCTTCTCTGATCACTGCAGCTGACCAACAAGAAAACCTGCACAGTCAACAACTCAAGTACTGATTCTGCGGCGGATTGTATTAGTAGGTTGCAGCCTGGATCCCCACTCTTGATCCTGCTGTACAGCGTGCGGCGTGGCCTTTGAGCTCAGTGAGGCTTGCTGACTTGACGAGTTGCTTCCGCATCTGCTGCCGTGTGTCCCTAGGTTGCATAATGCCGGCATCCAAGTGATCCTGGATGTTGTGTACAACCACACCGCTGAGCTTGATGACAAGCACCCATACCTGGTTTCAATGAGGTGAGCAGTGGGCTAACATCCTCACATGTGCACTGCAAACAGCAACAGCATTTCAGATACACAGAGGACTGGTGGCGCCTGCTGCCCTCTGTGACCTGCAGTGGCACATGAGCTGCTCTGTACAGCTCAGCTCTGGCAGAGTCCACAGCCATCATTTACTCAGTGCCAATGGTCAGCAGCCCCTTGCGCACGCCCCCTGTTTGTCTGCTGCAGGGGCATTGACAACATGAGCTACTACATGGTTGACCCTGGGCAGTATGTACAGCTCATCAACTACTCTGGCTGTGGCAATACAGTCAACGCCAATCACCCGATCGTCAAGCAGCTAATCATTGACAGCCTGGTACACTTTGTTGAGGAGTACCATGTGGACGGCTTTAGGTTTGACCTGGCAAGCTGCTTGTGCAGAGGTGGGGATGTACTAGTGTTGAGGTCTGCATGCACCTGATTGCCAAGCAGGGGCCATCAAAACAAACGTCTGCAAGCGTAGCAGGTTGTTCGTCAGTTCTATCACCAAGCCTTCACATACTGTGCAGTACTGGGCTGTCAAGTCGCAACACATGTCATCTGCTGTGTGCTTGCTGGTTCCTGCAGACGGCAAAGGTCATCCCATTGCTGCTCCTCCTTTGATTCGTGAGATCGCCAAGCACCCGGTGCTGAGCAAGACACACCTCATAGCAGAACCTTGGGACCTGGGCATGTACCAGGTATGAGATAGCTCAGAGACAGTGCAGCCACCGAGGTGGTCATGACGCTAGAGAAACCTTTACTGCTGCACAGCTTGGTTGTAGGTTGTCAGATCTCCTGTGATGAACTCTTACATGCTAGAACGCTTCTGTTGCAGGTCGGCAGCTTCCCCAACTGGGACATCTGGGCTGAGTGGAATGGGAAGTACAGGGATGACGTGCGCAAGTTCATCAAGGGGGATGCAGGTGAGTGGGTGACTCAAAACAAGCCCTCGTGCTGGCAGAGCCACAGCTTTCATGCAGCCTGGGTCTGTTGATGTCTGCTGTGCAGTGCTGTCAGGAGTGAGTGTATGTGCTCTGGTGCAACTACTCCATGTTGTGGGCTGCTTGTGCCAGGAGTATCGGGGCTCAAACCATTACAGGAAGGTCAGTTGGTATGGCATCGCCTCCAGCATGCTCCTGTAGGGACAGTTTATGCACACTATTGCTTTTGTGCGACTGCAATGCTGCAGGCCTGAAGGGTGCATTCGCCACTCGGGTATCTGGCAGTGCAGACCTGTACCACTTCCATAACAGGCGACCTTTCCATTCCATCAACTTTGTGACAGCGCATGATGGTTTTAGCTTACATGATCTAGTCTCATACAATGTGAAACACAATGAGGTGAGCCTGTCAACACCAACTCTCTTTCAAGTCTTTGTAGGCTAGGTAAGAGCTGGTCCGCTTACAACATCTCAGCTGTCGCGCATCCAGAAGATTGCAGTTGCGGCAGGTGGCACCTGCTGTGAAGCAAGCCACAGGGGGTGTACAGCTGCTGTCATCCCTGCAGTCTTTACTTGTCTGGTTGAGCATGATTGACACAGTTATCCCCTCTCCACTGCTACAGGCAAATGGTGAGGGCAACAATGATGGCAGCAATGACAATTTCAGCTGGAACTGTGGTGTTGAAGGCCACAGCAGTGATGATGGAGTGCTCACAATGCGCTACAAGCAGATGAGGAACTACCTCACAGCACTGCTCATGTCTGTCGGCACACCAATGATGGTTATGGGTGAGTGTGTGTGTGTGTGTGTGCGTTGGAGGGCGGGGGGGTGTTTAGGGAAGGGAATCATATGCTGCTATCAGCTGTGGAAGACTGAGTGTTGATCAATGCCGTATTGTTGTGTATCATGACGCTAAAACAGCAGTAAACGTGCCTGCTGAGCGTTCTGAAGCAGTCTCACGCATGCAATACTGTTACAGCACCCTGTGCAGTGTCTCTTATGCGCATGCTCCTGATGTTGCGCCCAATCCTATGCCAGGTGACGAGATCGCTGTATCTCATCACGGGAACAACAACTGGTATGGTCACGACACCGAGCTGTCCCACATGCACTGGCCTGATCAGGGCGATGATCGGCGCCAGCAGCTGCTGCGGTTCACATCAGAGCTGATCAAATTCAGAAAAAGCTGTCCAATGCTCAACAGGGAACACTTTTTGGGGTGAGTAGCCCTTACCACTTGCCTCTTCATTGTTAGTGATGCAATGAATCAGCCCTGCATTAACTCAGCTGCTCAATTCATAACGTGCTCCACTCGATGTATGCTCGTGCTTCATCGCTATGTTATGCACTGCCTGCAGGCCCAAGGACATTACCTGGCACGAAGACAACTGGCACAACCCAGACTCTCGTTTTCTAGCATGGAGTCTTCACGACACTCAGAACACTGGCTTTGGGTGCGTGTATGTGGCTTTCAATGCACACTCCTTTGAGATCAGGGCCCCACTGCCTAAGCCTCCTCAGGGTCGCAAATGGGCCAGGTTGGTTGACACAAACCTACCATCACCAAGGGACTTCACTCCAGGAGGTAACTCAGGTGTTGAGTCAGTGTATGGAGTGGCCCCCTACTCTGCAATTGTGCTGGTGTCAAAGCCAGTGTAGGTTGGTTGCAGGTGTAGATAGGCTACCAGGCGCATGGCGCAGTGTCACTCTGGGTACCTGCCCGGCAGCGGCACTTATGCAGCTAGTGATTGCAGCTAGCCTAGCACTTATGCCCTCGGACTGCAGGCTGCAGCAACTTCGTCTGCAACATAACCCAGGCCAAAGAGATTATTTCACTCTTGGGTCGGTTCAAAGGCTACAACTGCTGTGGGCTTTCTGCATCCTGTCTGCCTTTGATGAGTCTGCATCGCATGCAAAGATGCATTACCTCATTACTGCCGATTGTTGATATATATGGCAGACCCTTGGTGACAATCCATCCAATGTGCTGTAAAAGAGATTGCGCCATGCAACAGTACACTAGTGGATGAGCTGGTAAATAAGCTGACATGCGAGGGGGCCGCCACCTAGGGATGGGATGCTCCATGCTGGTGCTGCTGCCCGAGTCTCAGAGTCCTCCTACACCACAGTGTTACTCAGAGGCAAAAAGTCGGGTATCAATTAATACCACATTTCTCGACTGCTGGTGGGCGTCCCCGGTCTACTGACCGACCGCCGTAGGTGAAAGTATCCACGTGCATCATCCCCTCTCTAACAGCCTCCAGGTTCTCAGTGTTTATGTGCTTGTGATAAGCATACTATGCTTCCTCATACTACTAGTAGCTTGGAGCGATCACCTTTCAGACAGTCGCCTATGCCTCGAGGAGCTCCGCGCGCGTCCGACAGTGATCTACCCCCGGCGGTGTGGTACTACTTACAGTGACGGTGATACTCTTGTATGAACACGTAGGTGATGGTGGTGCTTTCGTATCTATTCAATTCTTTGCCGCAGTACATACCTATTGATATCTGGCGTGCCAGCACTCAGCTGCTCAGCAGCAACCACTCGTAATTTAGAAGTCTTGATAAGTGAGTATCAACCGAGTTAGGGTGGACTGCCACAGCATCATACTATGACCATTAGGCTAATGGTCATGATGGTCAGCCTCTTGCCGACGGCGGTTTCTGCAGATATGCTATCAGCTTCAGCCATATGGCATGCATGCAAAGCAGAGACTACGGCCTTGGTGGCAGATGATAACATCATGTGACAGCACGCATCTCAACATATATGTGCAATGCATTTGGAAAAGGGCAGACGTCACTTGAAGGTGCATACTGCCAAGACCGTCATGACGGTCATGAACATGACAGTCCTTTGCAAGGCTTTGTAAGTTACAATCCTTATCTTCAGTGTACTACGCCTTGAGCAGACTCTGCGTGGCATCCTACACTCGACTTGCTGCATGGCTCAGTTTTTTTACTCGACTAAAGCGTTCCTACAAACAGCGGTGCTGCAGCAGGTTCACCACAGCACCATGCTAAAAGTTCATGCAAGACTCTCACTCTCTTCAAGGGTTTTTGATTCTTGTGAACAGCAGCAATCAAAGCACTATGACCCAGCCTTAGACCCCACTGAACCCTGCATCACTCGTCATTCTGCTGCAGATGACAAATAGAAAATTGCATTGTCGCCCGTTCTAGTTCTTCTGGTAGAATGACTCGTAGTACTCTACCTCCTTCTTGGAGCCGATCATGAGTGGCACACGCTGGTGGACCTCTGTTGGCTCAATGTCCAGCACGCGCTGTGAGCCTGTTGAGCCGGCACCCCCTGCCTGCTCTGCAATGAAGCTCATGGGAGCACACTCGTACAGCAGACGCAGCTTGCCGTTCTTGTTCTTCTTGTCACCGGGGTAGCCATAGATGCCTCCATACAACAGGGTGCGGTGGAAGTCGCCAACCTGGAGAGCATGACAGTTGACAAGTAGGTTGGTCAGCAGTGGACAAAGTAGATGCATGGTGACATCAGCAGGGTGTGATGGAAGCCATGTACCCGGTGTTACAGACAGCGAGTGCATAAGGGCGTGCCTCAACTTTGCACTTACCAGACTGCCAATGTAGCGTGCGCTGTATGGCTTGCCTCCCCACTTGCTTGGGTCCTTCAGGCTGTCCATGTAGGCCTTGGTGGGCTCATCCCACAGCTGGTAGTTACCCTCGTTGAAGGAGTAGATCTTGCCCACCTCAGGCACCTTCAGACAAGGGCATGAGACAGATACATGCTGGATGTCAGAGAAAATGTTGGCTCAGTTGCACTGCCTCTGCATGCACTTTAAGAGAAGTGTGGACACCCCCCTGCAACACTTCGTGGCTGGGCACTGCTTCGTTGACATGAACACCTACCAACGCTTGCGATCCTGTGAAGCTCTACGCATGGGCAGCTGCAGGGGGAAGGGTCTGCCTGATCTACACTCTGTTACGGTGTACACCTACCTGAATGCGGTTGTGTGTGAGCACAAACTCTCCCACGTAGGGGTCCAAGGTGAATCCGTAGACGCCATCACCGATGGTGAGCACAAATGTGTGGCAGCTGGAGTAGAGGCAGTAGCCGGCGGCCAGCAGGTTCTTGCCTGGCTGGCAAACGTTGGTGATGCAGGCCTCCAGGGACTTGTCAAACTCACCCTCAACAACACAAGTCTCGCTGGGCTCGTAGATGCCAAAGATGCTGCCAACACTGATACCTGGGAGAATGAAACAGCACACAGCACATTGCAGTGCTGAGCAAAGGATTTCGAGTATACAGGGCCAACACTGCTATTGTACATGCTGCAATATGCTCTGACACGCTCTGGCCGGCTCTTGTTGGGCATGTTTTGTCACCAGAGAGCTGCAGCTCCAAGAGCGACTGCTGCCTAGAGGTGGCTGAGACAGTCAAAAAGGTGGCAGAGCAAAGGCTGGATACAGAAGACTGCCACCGCAACTCACCTGCATCAATGTTGCTGCTGCCGTCCAGAGGGTCAAACACCACAATGTAGTTGCCGCTGGTTGTCTCCTCCACCGCCACGGGTGTGGCCTCCTCCTCAGATGCAATCACTCCGGTGCGACCGCTCATGCGCAGCACATTGCAGAAGATGTCATTGGAAATGACATCCAGCTTCTTCTGCTCCTCACCCTGCATGTCCCCAGCACAATAACAGGGGTATGGCAGCGCTCTTGATGACATTGTTTGCTGCTGCAGCACCGCAGGCAGCTTATCATGTCAGGTGTCTGTCATGGGTGCTGATCCACACAATAGTGTTCTGTGTGTTATTCTTACAGCTTGCCTCAGATGAGAGCGCAGTTGAGCAGTCACTGCGACTGCCGTAGCCGCAGTCGACTTTCCAACTGCGTAGTCATATGAGGCAAGCTCAGCGGCCGAGAAGATCTTTAACAGAATTTCATTAGGCCAGATGAGGTGCAGCCCCAGGTTTGCGATTGACCTTATTGCAGGGTCAGCACTGCACCTTCCATGTGCTGATACTGTATTCCGACACCATTGCAACAGGCTTGTCAACTGTGCATCAGAAGTAATAAGCCTGTTTGCGCTGCCAGCCTGAGGCTGTTTTGGCGGGCGTATTGCGGTTTATGATTGCAGCACAACACACGCGAGGAAATATGTGCTGCTGAAATTGACAACAAACGCTGCCTGCTGTACCGTTCCTGACGCTGGGGACCTTTGATAGAGCCCTTGGCGACATCAGCAGGCATGAGACCCAATCAGCTGTCCAACAACAGCGTCTGAAACGCCATTGCTGCTGCTTTGTGCATGGCAGCGGCTAGTGTTTTGCAGCTGACGTCCGTACCTGGATGTTCTCGCCAGTTCCAGCAACACCAGTGAGACTGCTGATTCCTGATCGACCAACGGCTGCAGCAATCTGCTTGCAGGCCAGGCTGATGGAGGAGAGCACGGTAGCCAGCTCAGAGTCAAGCTTGCCCTGACGCTCCATCTGGAGCATACACAGCAAGGCAGACGAACCCTTTTAGTACGTCTGCCGGCGGCACATGCTTTAAACCAAACAAAGGCTTGGCATGTAGGAGTGGCAAAGTGTATTGAGTGCTGTCGGTATGGTTGCTGGCACTTCTTATTTCGGTGCTGCTATGGGCACGTTTGATAGTAATAATACTTTCCCCCAAATTTACTGCCACTGGGGCGTACAGTATCAGCGCTGGCCCCAAGGAGTCGACTGACTAGCTGCCGGAGTGTGTGCATGTTGTGCACTGCCGGTCACCTAAGAACCCGGAGGTGCTGCTGTGCAAGCACGTGCCTTACCTGCAGCAGCCATGTTGTGAACGTGTACAGCTCAAATTGGCTCTTGTTGTAGCTGGAGGCTGCAGGGGCTGCTGCCTCGACTGCAGCGGCCTGCACCAGGTTAGACGTCGTTAGTATCGCAGCCGAGTAGCTCAACTGCCTCATTGTAGCTGTCACAAGGACATACCTGCGCCTTCACAGACCGATGGGCAGTAGTTGGTTGCTGTGCAGCACGCAGGGCCTTGACATTCTGCAAGAAGCGTACTTCGTCAGTTCACGATTCAGCAAGGTGCTGCTTCAGTGGGGCTGCATTGAGCGCCAACCTGCTTCAGCTGAGCCAAGACTGGGCTGCTGAATGCCACACGAGGAGCTGCAGCGCGACGCTGAGCAGCTGCGCTCTTTGTGTTTATTGATTGACGCTGAGCGAGTGCCATCTTGAACAGCCGGCCTACACACGCGTTGTGCGAGTGCAAGGGTACCAAAAGGTGCAGATGAAAAGCATACAAGCTGCGCCTTATTGCAGGAGCCTCGTACAACAGCAGGCTCGCAGGGCCCTGCTCGTAACTGGTTATGACAAAGCGACATGTCGCTGAGATTGCTGCAATTTTCATCATGATTGCTTAAGCTATCCGAGATGATCGGGCACCCGTAGCTCGACTACGGGCAAGAGCTGGCAGGTCCCATATTCAAGTGCGTGAGCTGCATGCGCTACGCGCATGACCCTTACGTATATCTACCTATGATTGCTTTTGTTAGTTAAAACTGATCAAGTGCCTGGTGGTTGCCTAGGACCGCTTGTTCATCCGGAACGGGGTGGTCTTCTCCCAGAATGGCTCATGCCGCACCCACACCATGTCTGTGTCTTCTGTATCAGCCTCATAGGCTATCAGGCGCGTTGTATTATGCATCAAGTACCCTTGGACAAGTAGCAAGATACACCTGTGCGGTAGCTGGCAGTAGCTCTCATGCAGCTCAGCACAACCATGTTATCAGCAACAGCAACAAGGCAAGCCAGACAAGGCACCAATCGGATGACCTCAACCGAGGTCAAGGTGTCCTGGGCTCAGCACAGACGACTGGTGGGGGTTGCCTTTCACAGCAGCTAGTTCCCCAGCTGATGTCACAGGACGCTTGCAGTAGATCTTGGCAAACAGAGTGTAGTATGCAGCAGCAGCAGCAGCAGCAACAGCAGCAGCTTCTAACACAACGGATGCGGCATCACAGCACTAGAATTCTCAACCGGCTGCATCATGTCTCAAACTCTGCAGCAAATCTATATATACATCCGCAGAACAGCAGCAGTCATCCTCTTTGCCAGTCTGCACCCAATCTGACAAGCTTCAGAAGTGGCAGGAGGATCTGGGGTAGAAGCCAGCAATACCAACCACTACAAATGCAGCGTGGCTTCGTCAGCAGTAGTGCATCAGCAGCAGTCCCTCTGCAGGCTTCATTGATCGAGGAACTGCAGAGGGCAATACAAGCAGACGAGTCTCAGGTACGGTCAACTTTTCTATGTAGTGGCTGTATCTGCAGCAGCAAAGCATTATCTATCCAAAAATCAGGACAAGCGCATACCAATGGCAATAGTTGGGTTCAGCAGCCCACCATGATTGGAGCCTGTCTTGTGTCAAGCACTGCAAATGCTACCTGGCCTCTTCCACAACTCGAACACCTCTAGTTTGTTATAGGATGTGCCTGTTGGGTTTGTCATGGAATCTTCACCTGCAAACCTGGGTGTTGTCAAGTGGCCTGGTGAAGCGCCTTATCTGTGGTTTGCCTCTTGCTCTTGTGTGCAGTCTCAGCTGACGCCTGCTGCAGTTGTTGAAAGGCTAGACAAGGTCATTGTCGGACAGCATGATGCCAAGAAAGCAGTTGCCATTGCATTCAGGAACCGGTGAGTGCTGCAATGAGATGAGCCACCAGGATTAGTGCTGCTGTCGTGTAACATGCAAACACAGCTCAGCATTTCAGCTGTGCAAGACAAGTAACCTTCAACACGCTGAACCTGGCAGGATCAGCTGCTGACTGAGTTTATCATCATCGTCTGCTGATGCGTGCTGTAGTGTGACGCACCTGTTGTCATCGCACAATGTTTTGTCCTGGGCTGCTTTGTCCCTCAATTCAGGTGGCGCCGTCAGCGTGTGGCTGACGTTGAGATGCGCGGGGAGATCACTCCCAAGAACCTGCTGCTAATGGGACCAACTGGGTGTGGGAAGACAGAGATAGCCAGGAGACTGGCAAAGCTAGCCGAGGCACCATTTGTCAAGGTAATCCCATAGGCCGTGGCTGAGGTTCACATGCTGTTAAGCTCCTAGTGCTTTAATTATCCAGCATTTGGATGCATGCATACAAACACAAACATACCCAGTGTACAGTGGTGGTGGCACAACAGGCTGCATTCCTGCTTCAGCGCACTCCAACCTGGAGGAGTTGTGTGTGTGTGTATGCGCAGGTTGAGGCAACCAAGTTCACCGAGGTTGGCTACCACGGGCGTGATGTTGACAGCATCATAAGGGACCTGGTGGAGGTAGCACAGACAACGGTGAAGCAGAGGTGCAAAAGAGCAGCAGCAAAAAAGGCAAGACATGGTCACCGGGCATTTCCAACAGTGACAGTCGCTACCTCAACCTTCTCTTGCAGTGGTCAGCAGTATTTTGCAGCTGGTTGTATCATCAAGCCACCGATGTCTGGCTGCTGGTCAGAGTGTCAGCTGTTGTGCCAATGTCAGCTCATTTTCTGCTAGCTGTGCATGTGGCTTGTCTTGTCCAGGTTGCATGGTGCCTTGCACCAGCTTGTGTATGTATCAACCTGTGTTATTGTTTCTTTGATTCCAGTCATGCTCCCTTCCTGCTGTCCAGATTTCTGAGGCTGTTGAGAGCCACATCTTGCACCTTCTGCTGGGTGAGGGCGCGTCACATGAGGCAATTGCAGGAGCAAGGGAGAGATACAGAGCAGGTGCGGGCGACACTCAAGTCTGTCCAGACGTATGTCATGTCAGGTGCACCATCACCGTCACATTTCTTAGACACCCTGGAGGCGTCCTGTGCAGTGATGCTTTCATGCCAGCTGGCGGTGATGCTGTAGTTGACAGATGCGTTGACAGGTTTCTGGCGTCCAGCCACAAATGTTACTGGTAGTACATGTGTGTGCAACCACTTCTCCAGCCTGGTGTAGGTGAGCTTGAGGATGCCGATGTTGAGATTGAGGTACCTTTAAGTAAATCACCAGCTGGTGATAATGGGGGATTCACAATCCAGGTGGGAGCTAACTACTGCATAATGTAGTGCTCACAGTTCATCATCTCTCTGTCAGTCTTGCCTGTGTGTCAAGTCAACCGAGCCTAACTTGCTGCATGCAGCACACCATGACATGACGACTACACATTGCCATCACCGCCAGATGCAGCCTGCAGACTTTTGGGCACAGCACTGCCGCTTGTGGATTAAGTTCCAGTGCAGACAGACATGGCAGGCTCTTGTTGCAGCATACCTCTTTACTGTACAGTTTTAAGCATGCCAACCAATTTCTGCTGCCATCTGCTTGTGCCTTACCCTGCAGAGTGGCAGCATGTCGGTGAATGTTGTGTCCATGTTTGGTCCGGGTGGTTTGTCCAACAAGGGCAAGGAGAAGCGCACCATGACTGTGGCAGAGGCGCGGCCGTACCTGGAGGAAACAGAAACAGAGAGACAGTTCCCGCCTGAGCTCATCATGAAGGAGGCAGTGAGTGCATTCTGGCGCTACAGGATCTGCCCCCCTGCAAACTCCAGCTGTAGTGACATACAGTTGTTTGACAGTAGCATTGTTAGATGGTACAACGGCCAAGACGCCTGTCCAGCAGCAGTGTGAAGCACCTGTCTAGGCATATTGTGTTGGTGGAGTACAGCAGGCTGATGTCTGACATGCCTGATCATGATCAAGATCTGCCACACCGTGTTGCTGTCAAGTTGTATCTGAAATATGACAGGTTCTACCATTCAATGATGTGCGGCTCAGGATTGCATTGAGCTCTTGCGCCATTATAGTCGTCAACGTGATTGCTGCCTCCTCTTTCTTGTGTGTGATGTGCAGATCCGTGTCGCTGAGCAGGAGGGCATTGTGTTCATTGACGAGATCGACAAGATTGTCAACCCCAGGGGCATGCTGCGGCATGGTGAGATAGGCAACAGGCAGCTGTGTACGACTCGTGCTTCGTCCTGCAGCTGCAAACACCTCCTGGGCACTGCTAAGTTATCAAGCAACAGAGTTAGGCTGTTCACAGCACACGGTAGTCACAGTGTATCGCTTGTACGGCTGTGCATCCTGCTGAGACCAAGCATGCATGTTGCTGTTGTGCTGCAGGTTCTGACCCTAGTGCTGAGGGTGTCCAGCGTGACCTGCTGCCACTGATAGAGGGAAGCGTGGTGTCAACAAAGCATGGTCCAGTTGCTACTGACCACATGCTGTTCATTGCCAGTGGAGCATTCACCAGTGCTAAGCCAAGTGACATGATGGCAGAGCTACAGGTAAGCTGAGGACTCAGCAACTACTGGATCTTTTGCCATTGGGAGCAACAAACGGACAGTTACTGCAGGATAGTGCTTGCACATGCTGCAGCCCCACACCACAGACACCAGGTGGTGTGTGCGATGCCGTGTTGCATTCTGAGTAAGCTGTACTGAGCTAGTAGCTGAGAGTGTATTGCGTGTCTCTCTCTTCTGCAGGGTCGCCTCCCCATTCGAGTTGAGTTGAAGGGTTTGAGTGCCGCTGATTTTGAGAAGATACTTACCGAGCCAGAATGCAACATGATATTCCAGCAGCAGGTGAGAGGCACAGCAAATGATGTGTATTGGCCAAAGTACAGATGTCATGCAGCTGTGTTTGTTCAAGGGCTTCCACTCCTCAGTCATGACTTTGTGGACCTGGGGTGTGGAAGCAAGTCTCTCCCAGTCACCTTGGGAAAGGGACCAGCTTGTTGTACACCAGGGACACACTTTGTAGGGAAGCGTCTGGTGCTGGCGTCCAGATTATATCCAGTGACAAAGGCTGCTGCTGTTGTTGCTGGCACCCTTTCTTGATCTCCCACAGCAACTGCTAGGCTGTGAGGGCGTTGATCTGGTGTTTACTTCTGATGCGATCAAGGAGATTGCAGCCATTGCAGAGCAAATAAACAAGGAGGTGACTGTGGAAGGCGGCTACACATGTTGCTGCCTGTGGCAGCACAACTCAAGATGGACAGGACTCCATGTTCAGTTCAGCGGTGCACTGTGTCTGCTGCACATGAGAGTGGTCGCACAGCAGACACAGTTCCGCCACCTCCCCAAGTGTTAATAATCAGGTTTTTTACATATCTAGGCAGCTCTGCTTGCAGATTGCTGGGTCTGCTGAGCAACACAAGCTAGTAGGACAGGCAGCATTTGATGACATCATACGCCAAATTTTCCCTTCAGAAATAACCATTGTTCAGCAGCTGACCTCCCATGGCACTGCTTTGAGGCCATATCTGTAGACAGGCGCACCTGCCGCATGCGCTTACTATGCAGTATTGCTGCTGCCTTGCTGCCATGCAGGTCGAGAACATAGGAGCTCGCAGGCTGCACACAGTCCTGGAACGGCTGGTGGAAGACATCAGCTTTGAGGCACCAGATAAAATAGCAGCAGCAGGTAGTGATGCAGGAGCTGACACTGGCAGTGTAAGCAATACGAGTAGCAGTGCTGGCAGTTGTGAGGCGTCTGATCGTGTATATGTGCATGTGATAGACAAAAGGGATGTGCAGGAAAAACTTGCTGACTTGCTGAAGAAGCAGGACCTGGACAAGTACATCTTATAGGCTGATCTGTCTGACCCTGCACTACTCACATTTTGGGTCTTGTCCTTATTTCTGGTTGCCAAAGTGTCAGGCTTCTATTATCCAAAGAGAGTGGCAGAGAGACAGTTTGAGCCTCAGTGAGCAAATTCTAGCCTGTCGGTGACCGATCTAGGCCTCGAGTCACTCTACATACACTAGGTCTACAGACTGTGGAATGTACTGTCTGAGGCAGTGAGAGTAATACGCTCACTGTAAAACTCAAGGCCTGGATTATAACGCTATGTAGTATCTTACTACAGCTACTGTATATACTTATGGAAAGTGCGTATAAGTGTCTGGTTGGCACCCATGCAACAGCTAACCTTACACGATGCCGTAGAGTGACTCTGCAGGCATTGTGCTCTTTGGAGAGTCCTGTGCATGGGAGGAACGTTGTTGCTTGTTTCGTAACGAAAGTTTGTAAAGCCCTCTGCACTTCAGTAGTTGACACACTCCGTCCAACCATCCAACGCTGCCGTAGCGGACTTGCTGCGCAGTTCACAGCTGTGTCTCAGCATCAGCCTTTCTGCCAGCACTGGAGTTGCACAAATTAGGGGTGATGAGGAATAGCTGATAATAATGGGGGGGAGGGGGGGAGGGGGGGGCAGGGTAAAGAGCAGAACGAGGGTATGAGAGGCGTGGGGTATTGCTGCAGTGGAGCGTCGAGTGAGAATGCAGGACCATG
>JABEVS010000018.1:48527-89339 GCA_018290735.1 Coelastrella sp. MACC-549 | reverse complement strand
GAGGGGGGGAGGGCAGACGCTGTGATGACAGGTAAGTAGCACCTTACGTCACGCAGGTAAGTATCTCGAGATAGCACCTTCCGTAAGTAAGCACCTCGAGATAGCACCTTCCGGTAAGGTTTGTATACCGTACCAGCAATTGAATTGCTGGCAACTTGCTTTCAGAAGCTGGTCGTTACAAAGGTCTCATGAGGTGATCACCGCAGGATTAGAAAGGATGCGCGCATGAGGTGATCACCGCAGGATTAGAAAGGATATCAAACCATCCGACCAGTTCATGTCAGTTAGACTGACGTAGCACAGTGATAGCTCTCGTCAGGCAACGGCACACAAGAACAACAATCAAGTATGCGCGCAATCATGCCTTATGACCCAAGCAAATCACCACTGCTCAGTCAGCATTTACCAGGAAATCTTTCAGGTTAAATGACCAGTCACAGCATGTGGGCAGCCACATGGCTGCTAGTATAAGCAATGGCATCAAAACATTTGACAATGCAGCATTGTTAAATATAGGCAAACTTAGAGAGATTGCTGCTAGCAGACTCAGGGTGAGAATGCCCGCTTTAGCACAACTGAACATCAAGTGAGAGCAGCCCCCCAGGGCTCCTAAGTGGTGTGCAACTGCAATCAGGGTTGCAAGCGTTAGTCTAGCACTTGGGACCTCTGTGCCTTGTTCTGAATGCTACTGGCGTGATACCACCAGCGATGTGCGACAAGTGCTGTATGGCAGATGCTTTTGGCCTGTCAGCTTCAGTAGGCTTGCCCGCAGCATACGTAGCACGCCTGCCAGTAGCTGCACCCAGCTGTTGCTGTGTCACGTCTTGAAGTATGCGCTCTGCTGGTTGCCAGCATTCCTCTTGTGTGTCTCCTTGAGGTTGTGTTGTTGCTGCCGCACCTGTGCAGCGTGTCACGTCTGCTTGTGTAGCAACAGCTGTTTTCATAGGTGATAAGGTGGGTGCATCATATACAACACGCCTTGCTGCATGCAAACGTCTCTGCTTCTTATCACACCCCTGTTGTGCTTGCTGCTGCTTAGGTAACTGCTGCTGCTGCTTTGATGTGGCTTTCCTCCTGAGCCTGGCAGCATGCACTGCTTTGCTGCCCTGTCCTGCTTGCGTAGTAATTGCACCTTCACCATGTGTGCCGTCCATGCCTGCATCAGTTGTCAAGACAACTGCTGGCTGCGGAGGTGCATAGGCTACAGCATCTTCAGCTTCAGCTGGTGCCGCACCTGTGTGGCATGGCGAAGCGCCCCTGCTGCTTCGTTGCTGCTGCGCCTGCAGGTCATCTACAGTTTTCCGCCTTTTCCTCACATCTTGCTGCTGCAAGCAGCATACTGCAACTGTTGCCGCTTCCTTGAGTGGCTTCTGCCGCTCCTTGCCACAGGCCCGTATGCGCTTTTTTGAAGCTGCTGGCTGGGCGTGCTGATCAGCAGCAGTAGCAGCAGAAGTGACAGGCGAATCACCTTCAGTGGGGGATAGTCTTGTGCTCATTGGTGGCACAACCACCTTGCAAGCCTCAACCACAGGCATGTGCTGCTTGACTTCACTTTGCTGCTGCACAGCATCCTTCTGCTCTTCAGCCTCTACATCTTCTAGTATGGGAACGAGGCCTGTAGGCTTGCACATCCTTCGCTGCGCTGTCACTGCCTTTGTTGCTGCTAGGACGCTGCATGCAGAATGCAGCGCAACAGCGGAGGCACCTGCTGCAGGAGCCGTTGTGATGCTGCAGGGGTTGAGAGTGTGCCGCCTGCTGCTCTTTTTGCCTGCAACTGCTGTGAGCTCAGCAGGCCCTGCAGCAACAGCTGCTGCTGGATCTACTGCCATAGCTGGATCTGCTGCTGCTGTTGCTGGAGCCATAGTGCGTCTGCGCCGCCTCAAGCCCACATCAACGGCAGCAGCACCAGCTTTTAATACAACAGCAGCTTGATGGCTTTGCTCTGCGTGCTCTGCATCTTCTGTGGCTACAGTCACTGGCTCCAAGTGCTCCACAGCTGCCTTGACTACCAGTGAAGACCGTCTGCTGCACCTCACGCCTCCAGCAGCGTGTCTGCAGTGTGAGGCAGGCAATAGCGGCTGCTGTCCTGCTGCTGCTGCCTGATCACTTGGCACCATGCTTTGCCTACTGCGGCCTGGTTTGTGGGGCACTTGCTGCAGCCCCTGCTGATCTGCAGCACCAGTAGGCCCAGAGGAAGTAGCAGAAGCCTGTGCTCGCCCATGCTGCACATCAAGGACATCTAGCTGCTGTTGTGATTGCAGCTGCTGTTGGCTGGCAACAGCTACGAGGTCAACGACAGGAGCTGCAGATTGAGCTGCCGGTGGCTCTTTTGCACCTCTGTCATCCACCTGTTGCTGGGGTCTCTGCTGTTGCTCCTGCTGTTGCTGGAGCTGCTTCATAAGCTGCTGCTTTGCAATCAAGACCTGTAGAGCATGCTGCACCTCTGCAACAACCCCATCGGTGTCTGCTGTAGCTTGCTGCTGCTGCCGCACAGAACACTCCAGAAGATTCAGTGCAGCAGCTATTGTCTGCATCAACTGAGCTGCTTCCCTTCCTGCCGCAGTTCCCATTGCTGCTGCTTGTTGCTCAGCAGCAACTGCCTGCTGCCGCCTTTCTGCCGACTCTGCTTGGGATGCAGACAGCTGTTGCTGGAGTTTGCTCAGCTGCTGCTGGTGCTGTTGAAGGAGCTTGGCATTCTGCAGTGCAGGGCAACAAGCTGTGGTGGGGAAAGCTCGTCGGCATCTGTTGCACAGGCACTGCACTCAGCATGAACCAAGGCGTCATTGTACAGCATCATTTGTATCAGCCAGTTTGAGCCCTTGTCCCATGGTGCAACAGCCCCCACTGACAATCAGTCACAGAAATCACTGCAGCACACCTTGGCTGCGTACTGATCTTCCACCTGCTTCGCTGCTGCAGCAGCGCTGTCCTGTGCATGCTGCAAGAGCCGCTTGTGTTCTGGCAGGGAGATCATGGTGTGCTTGACATGCTCAGCTCTTGCTTGGAGCTCCTGCAGAGGTATTAGGCAAAGTGCTGTCAGCCAGTGCACATGCGGCTGCACTGCTGACACTCAAAGTCACGAAGTCAAGGTTAGTTAAATTTACACAATCATGGCGTGGCATATCTGCAAATGCAGTTTATCGCACCTTCAGCTGCTCTTGCTCCTGCTTGTGGTGCTGCAGCTGTTCTCCTTGCTGGTCCAGCAGCTGCTTGAGATTGTCAGCCTAAATACACAGACATCGGTGCAGCACACATGCTGTGAGACAACCGCATCAGACAGCACCATCATGCCACTGATGCTAGCGCAAGCAACGCTCCACTTGCACTTATCCGCACTGGAGGCTGCAGGTGTGCTAGGGTGAGAAGCTGGCCTGTTGGGCGTCCTGGCTGCATGCCACACCCAGCGATTTAACTGCAGGCTTGCGCAGACTGCACAAAGGCCTGCCTGCCCAGCTCTCACCTCTTGTTTCCAAGTGGCTGCTGCCTGTTCTGCTTTTCTGGCCTTTGCGCTCTCCTTTGCAACTGCTTGCTCTATGAGCTGCTGCATCTCCTCCTGCACTTCAGCACGTATGCCGGCCTCAATCTGCTCCTTCTCAACCTCTGACTTGATCAACTGTAACACAGACGGCAGCCACACCGCAGCTGAAAGACTGCCCTAAGCCAGCGCAGTCAAGGATGCTCAACCTTCAAGCGTTCAGGCACTGAGCACGTTTGATTGAAGATGGAAGATAAGTAGATAGCTGGTATGCTGCTAGCTGTGCCATTTCAGCTCAGATGCCTACCTCTTCTCTCAATAGTTCAACTTTCCTCTCCACCACATCAATCTCATACTCCAGGTCAGCCTTGTCATCTAGCAGCTCCTCAATGCGCGCCTGGGCTGCAGACAGAGCTGCAGAAGCTGCTAGGTCTGCAGCAGCAGCTACTGCATGTGCTGCTGATTCAGCTGGCAAGTTGTGTCCTGATGGCCAGGCCACCCCAGCAATATCATGCTCGACTTCTGACGTCATGGTCACTTTGCTGGCCAGGGCAGCATACTGCAGGGTAGATGTAAAATTAGTGTCCTCATCAACAGGGTGAGCCGCATCAATGTAACCATATGTTCCAGATCAAATGAGAAACTGGGCTGAACATTCATTGTGTGTTCTACAGCTGCTGCCAGTGCTCAAGCAGCCAAGGTGTGTATTCATGCCGCCAGCTGTATCTCTGCTTGGCTGCCAACATGCTGGGTTGGCGTGCTGCTGACTCACCTGCAGCACTCGCTTGGTTTCACTGAACTCCTCTGAGGCAGGACTGACATTCACCACCATCACAAAGCGTCCATTGCCATGCAGCACGCCTTTGAACAAATGAGTGATCTGCAAGAATGAGACAGGGACATTGCTGCTGCATTGGATTGCTTGTGTGTTAATCACAACACTGACACATAGCTGTCCTGCTGCCGCCTCTGCTTCACCTTTGACACCGCTGACCTAGCCTTCTGTGCACAACTGCAGGCAACCCCTCAAGGCGGGCAAGTCACCTTGCTCTCTCTGTAAGGTATGACCTTCTGATCTGCTGGATGCTGCTGGTTGTACCTCAGAACCTCCAAACAGCGGGCCAGGGTCATCAGAGAGCTGTTTATAGCCACACTCTCCCTGCACACACGCACAGTCAACATGCGCACTGTGCTGCTGAGCCAATGAAGCGCTCACCATCATGCACAACATATGAGTGGTTATAGCAGAGTAGTAACAATGGGTACAACTGGGATTCTGCATCCCATAGGCTAGGGTCACTCGCCCTAGGACAGACAGTTTCCTTGCTTGACATTGATGCTTGCAACAGAGTATGGTTCCTGTCATACCAGTCATTGTGATACGAGACTCGGCTCATACCAAGTCAACACTTTCAGCAGCACTGCCAAACTGCTCTGTGCCTGCACACACCTCAGCCGTGCTCCTGAATTCCCAGTCCTCTTCACTCGCTCACAGCCTGCCAGGTCCACAAAGTGCAGGTATGACTCCTTGGCGGCAGCCTCATGGCTTTGGAGGGTTTCTTGACAGGACGAGCTGAGCTTGATCTGTGTTGCCATGCAGTGGTATACAGTATTAATCTTTGGTGGTAAAGCAGCCATAGCGCTGTATCAGTCTAAGGATGGAAGACAACCCCGAACATTCTCACCCTCTTCAGAACATGGGCTTGGACACAGAATTGGTCATCATAGCAACTTAGGCCGTGCAATGACCCAAGTAGCGAGTGATGTCTCTGGTGTTGAATAGCAATACTGCTGCAACTTGAACAGGCAACCCAGTGGCCGGCAAATCCACTCATCTGTTTCATCCTCACCGAGATAACCGCATGACTCCTGCTAGAGTGTTCATTGGCCCCTGTACCAGCAGACTGTCTTGCCTTGGCTGCCCTCCGCAGCAAGTCCAAGGCCTCCTTGGCTGACTGCACGGGCACTTGGGCTGCTCCCAAGACGGTGATAGTGCCCAATCTGTCTTCCTTAAGACGAAGTGCAGCGGGCTTGGCACGCTGGTGTGCGGGCGCCAGCAAGTCATGTATGCTTTCATTGTAGATCTGCAGTGCATGATGTACTTTTGTTACATTTCAAGTGCTTTGATGGGGTGGTCACTGGAGCCCAGTGTTGGCCATAGTATCATACCCATTAAACTATCATCCAGTTGCTGCTTCCAGCAAAAGCAAAAGTTTTTTGATGTAGGAGAGGCTGGCTGAGGGATATGGCTGCCACAGCTTTTTTAGAGACCAACAAACCTGCCACTGTCCTGGGTCACCAGCCACTGCCTTCACAGCATGCTGTCACATCCTCAACAGGCTCTCACCTCGCAAACAGACAAGCTGACTTTCCTGTCATTGCTACCACTGCTGCTGAGCACCTGCACAAGCAATAGGCAAAAGCGTTCAGGTGCCCTACATGACTCTACTCACTGCACAAATCACCAACAGCTCGTTACGGGCAATCGCTGCTTCATGCTTTCCAGCATGTACGGGATACCTTAGAACATGCTAACCAAACCCATACAGGCCCATCAAGCATCGGTGAATGGGACAGCCACGCAATGTTGGTGCCTTGCCAGGCAATAGTTGGATATCTCCCTGTGCGCACCTGAAAGATATTCTTCAGGGCCTGAGGCACCAAGCCAGGCTTATCTGGGGTCCCCTGAGATCAAGTCAGCAACCATGATGAGTACCATCCATGCCTAAAAAGTATGCACCTTTTGGCTAGCCCGGTACTACTGTACTTGCTTGTATCATGAAGCTGTAACATTTATTAGATGTAGGGGTGCAACACTGACCGACTGCTCACCTGCATGGTAAATGTCTTGCCAGCACTGGTTACACCATAGGCCACAACCACAGCGGATGGCTGCCGGAAGGAGAGAAAGTCCTGTACCTACAGGCATGGCCAAACTAAGCCTATCAGCTTTCATGCAAGACTGGCGGCCAATGCGCATTTGCGAATCTGCGCTGCTGTGCTAGCCCCTGGCTGTGATATGCAGGCTGGTTGATCATGTGGCATGTTATTCAGCTGTGCCTCCCTGCCATTGACCAAGAACCTTCCACAAGATTACTGTTGCCAACAGGTGCTCCAGGCTTTCCACAACTGATGGTTTTAGAGAATCTGTCGTACGCACGCTGCTGCGCACCAATGAAGCGGTGGTGCCTTCATACAGAACATCCTGGCTATCATTCGTCTGAAAGACCCGGGAGAACTTGTACACTGCCTCCTTGTTGCGCCTACACACATGCTTGAGTTTGTCAGCTGGGAGAAGGATGGTATGTAACAAAGGACCCAGGACTCAGCCCACCTCTATCAACAGCCTGGTACTTCGGTGTAACAACAGTTGACTGTATGCATAAACCTATTTCACAAGCAGTGTACTGCTTACCATACTGCTTTCAGCAGTTGGTTCTGGTCCAACAACATGCAGGTATCTGTCGTCTGAGGGACTGGCTTCATCCGCACGTAGACCTGCAGCAGCCCACTCTTCACAGCTACATCATCCTGAAACAGCTTCCTGCAGGCAACAGGATACCTTAGCAGGTCACCTGTAGGCTGAATGCACGAGTGACCTGTCAACATGAGGCAGCATTCCAATGCATATCAGTGGTGTCTTTTCAGAGTTTTACTGATCAGACCAATCAATCAAGCAATCAGCAATTTGCACATGAGTGAGAGGCTTTCACCTTGTGCACAACTGTGCAGCAAAAGTGAGGGAACAGCACACCAACACTGCAACACAAACCTGGGCATGATAGCAGAAAGCCGCCCATCCATTGTGTCTGCAATGCTGTCATCGTCCTGCCAATCATTGTGCTGCCCAATGTCACGCGGTTTGGTGCTTCCATCACCCATTACTGCTTGTCGACGTCAGTCACGTGCTAGCAGCCCGCCATGAGCCCAATGGCTTAAAGCACCAATAATAGGCAGAAGTGGTGTGGTATATGCATAATGACTCCTCCCTGCAGCGATAAAACAACGCAGCCAGCAGAATGCGCGTATGCTGTTTTTTTCAACGGTGAAAATGCTTTTTGCTGATATAACAAACTCAAAGGCTACCACTAGCGGTCTTGGTATGCCGGTATCTGACCTACCATAGTCATCTGTCAAGTCGTTCAAACTGCGCCTCCTGACGCAACTGCCCCCGTTGCCGTTCTTTGTACGGGAAGACAAATGTGTGCAAACCAAGCATCTTGCACCAATTGCAATCCTGCATCAGCGCTGACAGGTAGGCCAGGCTAGCAGCTGGACTACACTGCTCGGAGCTTGTTGACAGGTAAAGATTCAATCTGATAGACACGAAACAACAGACACACTTGCGCAATATGATAGTGGAGAATACAGTTTGCCTGTATGCAGGGTCCCCTACTGTTCGATGTTGACAGCGCATTTAATGATTTGTAGCATGAAGATAGTGCCTCACAGCACATTACTTGCTAGGATGCATCAGCTCTCTGGCACCTTCCCTAGGCAGCCCCGTGCAAAGGCTCGGAAAGAGGAGATGTTTCTTGGTTCAGTCGCTACCCACAAGGACAGCCATGAGGTGAATGTTGTTGCAGAAGATCCACACCAAGATCAATTGTAAAGTAGCAGAAACATCTGCGACCCAACTAGGCCTGATGAGCAAACATCTATCAAGGCTTAAAACAAGCTGTTGACATGGTGACATTGCTGCCAATGCAGTCAATACGCGGGACTCAGCCCCAGCTGTTGCGCCTGGCCAGGTTCACTGCTAACCCAGCAGGTGGTGCAACGGCTGAGACTGCTGCAGTACCACAATGTCGCCCACCACTGCTATTGCCATCATACGGCCCAAAACCCGATGATGGTGGCAATCGAGGCCACCCTTTTGCCGGGCTGGAAGCACTAGCCTTGGTTCCGGCATGTTTGTGTGGCTGATGGTGCAAGGACTGTACCACCCTGCTGTGACCGAGAAGGCTTTCAGAGCAGTTGCTACCGCCTGCCCCAGCTGCAGGCGGTAGGTGTGACTGCTCTGAACCCGCTTTTCTGCTGCAATAACCATCTGCACCTGCCAGTGAGCTGAATTTGAATGGATTTCCTGCCATTGCAGCATCAACACTCCTGCGTAAAGCAGCTGCTGGTAGCTGCGCCGGTGGTGCAGCCATCGCTGCAACATTATCCACGTACTCTGGCCCTATCATTGCAAAGCTGACCTGTTTGCCGCTGCTGCCTGCTGCTGCTGAAAGGTGACGCCCTTCCCTGCTGGGCCCCAGGGCACTCCTGTGCCTCAAGCCAGCACCACTCCAATGCAGCTGAGAAGGAGAAGCGTCCACAGCCTGGCCTAGGGCACTGCTGACCTCGTCATCACTGTCTTCACCTGCCTTTGCCACAGCTGCCGTATTGTTGTTCCTGTGCTTTGCACTGTACACACTCAAAGCTCCGTTCATACTTATGGAGGCAGACAGCTCAGCATCAATGCTCAGTGTAGTCCCTACAGCAACTGAGTCAGCATGCCCCAGCAACTCACTGCCCATGCTGACCAAGCTGTCTGTCTGGCGGAGACGCTGATGCAATCGCTGCACTCGGTGTTCTTGACCCATTTTGACTGCCACGGCGCTTGCCACCCTGCCAGCTGCGCTATCTGCTGCTGCACGCAGCCCACCTCGCAACTGCTGGCGCACTTGCAGCATCAGTGACAAGCGATGCTGATTTATTGTAGACCCTAGAGTCACCATGAACTTCAAAACTGCCTGCAGTGCACGCATGATGCGCATAGTACTGACACGCATGAGCTCTAGAGCCTCCAGAGGATACCACGCCAACATAGGCCAGCTGCTGCTGGCTGCTGCCGCCGAGGACTTTACCACTGGCACTGCTGTTCGAGCCACCTGGCCTGCTCCCTTTGCTGCTGACCAACCAGCACGCATGCTTGCAGCAGTAGGCAGCAGCACCTGTATTGGCAGCAGGAGCACCTGCAGCAATCCCATGAACCCGCCTGCTACTGCCTGCAGCAGCTGCAGAGGACCACTCCACAGCAGCAGGAGCAGTAACTGCCACACAAACTGCAGCAGCAGCCACAGAAGGTGGGCTAACACGCTGACAGGGCCTGCCAGGGTTCGCAAAGCTGTTATCAGGGGCTGTACTAGCCAAGCCAGCATCGCTGCTGCAGCTGATGCCGCTGAGATGACGGGCGCTAGTGCTGTTGTTATGGGTCCAATTAGAGGCTGTAAAGAAGTTTGCGTGAGGAATTTGATAAGCTGCACTAATAACTGAGTTCTCCCCAACATGTAGGTCAATAAGATTGATAAACGAATCTGCGGCAAGCAGTCAACAAAAGGCATCAGGTGTTGGCACCAGGTGCACATAGCGATTGCACGCAAGAACCGTCAGGATTGCATGCAGCCATGCAACAACCTTGATGATGCCACGCTTACTAGCAGTAGAATTACGATGTGTACTTGTTGTAACTGCATGAGAAGGTGCTGCTGCAAGCACGGGAGCCACCTCGGCACCTTAACCCCAGCTGCAGCACATGCTCACCTGTGTATGCCCTTCCAGCCACTCAAATACTGCAGCTGCTGGTCTGAACATTGCCACCATCACCTGCTTGAAGTATGGTACATTTTTGTACAAGTCGTAGAAGCCCATTGCCATACTCACAACACTGAGCAGCACAAACAACAGCCACGTCACTCGACGCAGCACAGGCCGGTAGTAGAGGCCGTATGAGGGCAGCATGATGGCCCAACCAGGTAGTCCAGACTCATACAGCTTGAGAAGGTGTACATCACTCTGCAGACAAGCACACGTGCCCTGTTGGCATGAGCACGACCACACAGCATGGGGCGGGCTCCTGACAGCTTGCAGTGTGCATGCCCTGCCAATGCGATGATACAGTATGCAACATGATGGCAGGGCTGTTGGTTGCAGGAACTGCTGCCATTCTGCAGCACTTGGAAGGGACAGAGGCCAAACAGGCACCAGGTCTACTCACCCTGACAAACTGCCGCAACTTGTGCGGCAGTGTAGGGTCCTTGAAGGTCATGATGATGGTCCTTGTCTTGTACACACTCTCCTGCTGACCGCTGCTTGGCGACTGCACATGCTCCACATCGCCTTCCTTGGTTGAGCATGACGCGCAAGGGGTCGCGCCAGCTTGTGGAGCCTCCTGCGTGGCTGCAGCCACTGATGTTGTCACTGCTGGGGCATAGCTGGAGGCATCAGCTTCAGATGCTGTTGCAGAATCTATTGTCACGGGTGCTTGAAGTGCAGCAGAGTCTAAGCCCTGCACCACCATGGCCAACCTGTCCAGACAGCCATCCTGGTCTCCAGCAACCTGCACCCTGCCGACCAGGTCCACCCCTGCCGCTGAACACGTGCTGCTTATCGGGCTTGAAGCAACCGCAAAACTAGCAGCACTACAGCTGTAACTGATCAATTCCTTGCCCTCCTGTTTTGGGAGGCGACCACCAGCTGCTGCTGTGGGTATTTTCACGCTGCAGCTGGTGTCACGGCCAGGGAACACCCGTGGCTGATGCTGCAACAGACCCACCTCAGGGGAAGGCTTATGTTTGCTGTGTGAGCTGCTACGGTAGTCAGCCTTGGCATGCTGCAGCAGCTGCTCAAGACTGCCTGCAAGCGAACGCTGCAGCAGAGGTTGCTGGCACAATGGACATGCTGATACACGCATCCTGCTGCTGCTGCTGCGGCACCTACTGCCTCCTGAAGTATACCTGCTCCTCTGTTGCTGGTGGTGCTGCTGCTGCATGAAAAGGCCCTGCCAGGGCTGCTGCATGTCCTGCAGTGACTGTCCCTGCTGGTGCTGGTCATCCTGACCGCCAAGTGCAGCGCTGACATACCCAGAGCCTGTTCTGCCCCCCAGCCCCACCTTTGGGCTGTTGGGCATTGAGCAAGGTGCTGATGCATACCCTGCAGCGGCGCCTTCAGGCATCTGCCTGAACGGATCTGCAAACAATGGTGTGCACAGAGCAGGACTGGAGCAACTGCTTATGGCTGCAGGAGCGCCTGCTGCTTCCGTTAATGGCTCAAGGTCCAGACCTTGATGAACTGATCTGCCATCTCCACTGCATGCTGACTGTGGTCGGTTATCAGCAGATGCAGGGCTGCTGCAGCTAGTGCAAATTCTCAAGCCCTTGATATGCACAACGTCTTCTGCCTGTCCCAGCTGCTGCTGCTGCTGCACAGGAGGAGTGCAGCACTCCCCAAACCCCTCCCAGGCTGCACTGCTGTCATTGCCCCCCGTTGCCCCTGCAGCAAGTGATGTATCAGCGTCCAGTGCTGTGCAAGTCGCCATCCCTGCAATGCCTGCACTGAGGGTAGGAGCTGTGCTGAGGCTCCCAGGCACACCACTGATGCTGGAGCAGCTGCAGCTGCGGCCATGCTGCTGGTTTGGTTTGCACCCAGTAGCAGCAGACCATGCCTGCTCTAATGAACACAGCTGTTGTTGAGCTGAAGGAGTCACCTGCATGCCTGCATGCTGTGACTCTTGCAATGCATCAGCTGGGTTGTGCTGCACATTCAACAGTGATGTTGGTGTTGCACGGACAGCAGCTTCCCTTGAGCCTGCTGGTGTACCTGCTGCTGCTGCCAATGTACTGAGCTGATCAAGAGATGGCCTGATTTCAGACCGACCTGACGCCACAGAGTCCCAAGAGGACACCCTGCTCATATTGTGCTCCTGCTGCTGATGTCGCTGCCCCAACTCGCATGCCATGACAACAGCATGGTGCTTGTTCATTGGCGGCTGCTGTTGCTGCTGCTGCCTATCTGCTGCAGCAAGGCTCCTCTGCCACATATCAGGGCTGTTGCTGGCCTTAGGCTGTGCTTGGTAATACAGGCACACATCTTCCAACTGCAGATACGTTACATGTACAGCCATCGTGGTGGTCAGAACAAAGCAGGCACTAAGGGACTTGCTGTCACAGCACATAATGTGGTTACACACATCATGCCAGGACATTCCAGAAATGCACACTGGTATAGACGAATGCAACATGCCTAAGCCTGCATGCCAGATTGCAGACAGCAAACGTGCACTCACGCTGTTGAAAACCCTTTTAGTCATGACAGCAGCTTCAAAGACCAACCGAGGATCCTCTGTCAATGGCCACTTGAAGTCCATGCCCACAATGTTTGACCAGATGACCTCAAAGGTAAGCACAGAGGTGTCTTCATCCGGATCCTGAGTGTGGTTGACGAATGGGTTCTTGTGCCGCAGCCGCGAAAATATCTGTTGCCGCATCAAGCCCAGGAGCCAGTTGACTGAAAGAGCAGGCTCACTGCGGCGACCCTGCAAGGGTTGTGAGTGGACCAATGGTCACCACGGCAACTACACGGCCTCAGCAGCTTCGTGCATGCAGCAACTGCTCGCCACACCATCACCAGGTATGCAGGTGTGAGTGCCAGTCGCAGCTCCTGTGAGTGCCTGCACCTGGTAATGATAATTTACTGTGCAAGAAAACCAGCGATGACACGCACCCGAGTCTCTGTTTCGCGGGTCACCAACACGACAAATCGCTTCTCTTCTGTCTTCAACCTTCTGCTCCTGCTGCTGGTGGCCTCTGCTTGGTCCAGCACCAGCAGGTAAGCTTTGGTTTTTTCTGGAGACCTCCATATACTGCATGACGTTGCGACGTCAACCAAAGCACCCGAACAACCAAGAACAGCTGCCTTTGCTTACCCTATGCTGTACGACGTCAAGGGATACAGCCTCTTGTCGTGCTGTGGCATTCTGCCATCACCTAGGTGTCCGCATCAAGTGCACGAACACTCGGCATGCTGAACTCAACGCAAAGCAGGTTAAAAACTAGACGCGCTCGACACGGATCCCGACAGATGTCTTGATGCCGCTGCAAACAGTTGCAATCCCGATGGCAGTGAGCTTGACTGGCACAAACGTACATGCATGAGTCCGGTGCCGGGAGAAGTAAACGCAGCATGAATAGTCGTGGCAAGGATATAAGTTGTTTTCACGGCCAAGCTCTGGGTCACGACCTGAACTCTAAACCTTAGCAGGCAACCAACTCAGCAGAGGCCAACTTCATCCTAGAATATCCACAAAGTCTGAAACCTATTTTCTGCCGTTCGTCCGTTGGCAGCCTGCTGGACAGATCCCATTGGCCTGCTAAGGGATTGCCGGCTCCGTTTCATTCACCTTTGTCACATTCAGGCATGCAGTTCCGGGTTCAGTCCGGCAATCGGCTGGCAGGTGCTCAATGTCAGCGGCCAGGTGCGGGTTTGTGGATTGCTGGAGTTTCGGACTCTCAGCTGCACAGAAATCACGGTTGATTTCATGGAATGCATAGCAAACTGCAGTAATATACACATCATCTATGCACACGCCATGCGGCATCAAAGCTCTCGTCCCTGTTCTTGTCACGTGCAGCTGCTGCTTCATTGGCAGCACGCCGGACTTGGGCAGTCCGCTGCCATGCAAGCACAGCCTCAGAAATACCAACAAGGGTAGCGGATATCGAAGATAAGTGGCTTCTGAAGAATGTTGCACCTCTGATGCAGTCTGCAGCAAGGTAAGCAAGACCCCACACTGCCGAAAGCAGTTGTCAGGCAGGAGGGAGAGTGTTACAGTCAGACTATGAGATGTTTCTGACTCTTTCGTTTGCTTCTCGGCGTCACAAACACATCATCAAACAGCAATGTTGAATATGGTGCATTAAGTGTTGTAGGTGGCCGCCTTGGTGTGGTCTGCTGGGCCAGGCAACGTGTGTGTCCCGAGAACATTTACTGTAAGCAATTCAGCTTCATTGGGAATTGTGTCTTTGCACCGCTCTGCAGTTGTCCAGAGCTTGCAGAGCTCCACAGCAGTTGCCAGCCAGCCCTGGCCTCTATGCGCATGCCCAGCACCCGCAACGAGGAGTTCAGATTCACAGATCTCAGCTCCCTCCTTGGTTCAAGCCTAGTCCAGGCTCCTGCAGATGCAGCAGTTGATGAGCAGCTATTGCAACAGCTGAAGTTCCCGGAAGCCAGCGGCACTTGCGTGGTGCTGGTGAATGGCGTCTTCAGGCCTGAGTTGTCAAACCTGAGTGCACTTTCTGCTGGGGCATACGTGGGCTGCTGTGCAGGTGCACCAGCAGAAGCTCTGCAGCAGCTGGTAAGTGTTGGCATTGAGAAGCCAAGACGCCATGCATACCACCTTGATGGCAAGAGTCCAGCAGTCAGGCATTACAGCAGTTTGACTGTGTGCAGCACTTGACAACAAGCCCTCATCGTACACTTGGCACATGGGTGTGCAATTTCAGAAATGCTGGCTGGACTGCAATCATGACTTGCTGTTCTGCATCCGCTTTGCCTGTTGCAGGGTGCTCAGTCTAAAACACGTGGAGGCCCTTTCGCAGTCATCAATGGCTCTTTGGCACGGGATGCGCTTGTAGTGTCATTCCCAGCTGGCAGCAGCATTTCTCAGCCTCTCTACATTCTGCACGTCTCCACAGCAGCAGCAGATACAACCCACAGCAATGGTGGAGGAGCTGCTTTGAACGCCAGTGCCGCCAGGCTGCTTGTCAACCTTGCTGCTGGTGCCAATGTGGAGTTGGTTGAGGAATATGTGTCAGCAACAGCAGATGGGGCTCACGTAAGCATGCCTGTGGCAGAGGTGGTGCTGGCAGAGAATGCAGTGCTCAAACACGGCTACGTGAACAGGGAGGCACAGGGGGCTTCACACTTCAAGGCTACACTTGTCACTCAGGTATGTAAGGGCAACAGTAGCAGCACAGTAGCACTGTCCAGTCACTTCTTTTGCCACTTTGCTTATCAAGGACACCATGTGGTGTCATGGGCAATGTGCTTTGCTGGACACGTTCCTTGCTGTTGGGGTGGATGTGTGCCTATAGCCCTCGTGTGTCCACAGCACTGTGCTGCTTTAGGTTAAGTGGAGCTTGCAGGCCCTCCTGCAAGCTTGAAGCAGTGCACCGGCCCCAGAGCATTGAGCTGTAACTCTGCTGTTGACGCCTGTAGGCTGAAAGCAGCACATATGAGCTTGTAGAAGCTCGTGTTGGTGGCAGCCTCACCCGCCATGATGTGGGCATTACCCAAGTCGGCCCAGACACCGTCACCACCATGAAGCACTTCCTGTTAGCAGGTGCAGGACAGCTGCAGGACCTGCACAGCAAACTCAGGCTGGATCATCCCAGAGGGCAAGCAGAGCAGCTGCACAAGTGCATTGCCAGTGCAGCAACAGGAAGGGGTGTATTTGATGGGAATGTCAAGGTGAAGTGCCGTGCTGGAGCTTGGGCGCAGCTGTGTGTGCAGTGATGTTGTGTTGGCGACAAGGCCTGGCCTGTGCATTCGCTCGTGTCAGCCAAGTGGTGATATTTTGGAGCTGCAGCTTGACATGCGAAGGGATACTCAACTGCATAGAAACGAGAGACGGTTGCGGATGCAGATCTGAAGGATAAAGATGGTGTTTGCTATTTCCTGCCTTTAGGTGAATCGCTTGGCCCAGAAGACTGATGCCCAGCAACTGAGCAGGAATCTGCTCTTGGTCCCAAAAGCAACAGTGAATGTCAAGCCAAATCTTCAGATCATTGCTGATGACGTCAAGTGTACACACGGTTGTGCTGTGAGTGACTTATCACAGGAGGAGTTGTTCTACTTCAGGGCCAGGGGTGTCAGCTATGAGCAGGCCAGGCAAGCCCTGGTATTCTCTTTTGGTGCAGAAGTGGTTCAGGAGCTCAAGTACGAGAAGCTGGTTGGCAGGATACAGCAGGATGTTGTGGATGGCTTGAAAAAGGCTGTAGAAGACATGTGAGCAGGCAAGATTGGTCAAAGTGTTGTGAGAAGCACTGAACATTGTCGTATGAGCTCTTTTCTGCATGGCGTGCAATGGCATGCTGCTGCTCTGCTGTGGTCTGAGGTCTGAGCCTGCATACATTGCCTTGCACATGACGCTCCTCCTTTCTACAGGTAATATTTGATGCAGGACGTCGGTGGCAGCTGGATGGACAGCCAGGACAGCCGAAGCAGGCACAAGCATCATACCAGGGTGGCGCCCCCAACGCATGTCAGCGCATTTGCCATAGCATCTCAACTTGTTGCATGGCTAAATTTCTTCTACATGACGCTGTATGGAACACAGCAGCAATGTGTTGTTGTGGTCATAGTTTATAAATTGCCCTTGGAGTTTCTTCAATCTTCAAGTATATAGTATGCCACCATGGCAGCGCCAACTGCAGACGCATGCAGTTGTTAATTATGTATGAGTTATGTTGCGCTCCTCATGCCATGGCACGGTGCACAGTGGACACCCAGTGCACGGTTCATTAATACCCTTACAGCACCTGCTGGTGTTCAGCAGCAACAGCTGGCCCAGATTTGGTAGCATCTCAGATGACTAGTAGTCTAAAAACAGCGGCAGTGACCGCACTGGCAGTCCCATTCCAAATGCGTCATCAACAGTTCAAGCCAGCGCTGTTCACCCAGCACATATTCCCAAGGCAATTGGCCATCAATGACTATGCGGTGCGGCAAATTTAGCATGCATCCGATCATGGGATGCCCACAATGAACCATCAGCAACATGGGCAACGTCAAATGGAAGTATGCAGCTGGATACAGGAGGTTGTGGATCATATGATCTATGCTGCTGTTGCTACTGTAGCTGCTGGTGCTGTCGTGCCAGCACTGATTATAATATACATAAAGCTGTTTCATATACAGGTACATTCAATCATAGTATATGGTTGCATGGCATGTACCGGCGATGCGCGGGCACAGTGCTTGGTATTGCCAGACACTTGGCGCCGAGTCGCCCTCCCCGAACATGATGATCTCAAACATTATATCTGTCAGATTTAACGCTCTTTCAGCTGGGTTAGGTGAACACATAAGAACGCTTGTATTTGACTCCTGCGTTGGCGATGTCTCCTCCACTGCAATCGCTTGTGAGGTATGATAATCCATCGCTCATCAGCTCTTCCAAAGATAAGGGGAAGCTGCCCAAAGACAAGGCTGCAAAGAAGGTGTGGCATCTGTTGTATGGTCTGCAGTCCGGTAGGCCGTACGCTTTACAAACCAGGCTCTAAGCTCACCTAAACTGCGATCACAGGGACCACTGCCGCCAGTAGAGCAGAGATCTGGCGTCACTCAGACAGAAGACATTCTCAACTCCATTCTGCCCCCCAGGTCTGCCTGCTGCACAGAAATATAAGGCTTGCTGTTGCATGGCTCTTATCTCCTGAATTGCATGGCGACACGACCACCTGTTCTTTGCAGAGAGTGGACAGAAGATGGTCAGTTATGGGTCCAGTATGTATCCAGCACACCAGCCACTAGGCTGGATGTGATCAACCTGCAGGAAAAGCTCGATCAGCAGTTGCAGCAGCGGCAGGTGTGTGGTCCAGAAGCCATCTGTAGCATTTGATGCCACAAGAGCAGGCAGCTGCACCTATACTACCAGCAGCAGCTGCATTAAACCAGCTGCAGGCGGTCACATTCATGCTGTTGCCAAGTTGGGAGATGACAGCGTGTTTGTGCACTGCTGACAATCCTTGGGTTGAATGTGTGCAGGCGCGTGAGACAGGCATCTGTCCAGTACGTGAGGAGCTATACAGCCAGTGCCTAGACGAGCTGATCCGCCAGGTCACCATCAATTGTGCTGAGAGAGGTCTGTTGCTGCTGCGTGTGAGGGATGAGATGCACATGACCACAGCTGCATACCAGGTGATTGCGTGGTTACAGCAGCCTGCCTGTCTTGCGAGCACTTAATGTTGGATGCAGAGGTCATCCATGGGCAGTTGCGCGCCAGAGTATGATATCTTTACAGCACAGTATTCAGCACAGTGTTCAGCACAGTGTTCAGCACAGTGTTCAGCACAGTGTTTGGCACAGTGTTTGTGGGCCACTCACATGGCTAGCGGGTCAGCTAGCGCAACCGTGAGGCAGGCTTCGCCACATATATGGTGATGTGCTGCAGACCCTGTATGAGAGCAGTATCGCATTTGGTATGCGTAAGGCGCTGATGACCGAGCAGGGAAAGGGTGAGATGGAGTCTCATATCACTGAGATGGAGGGAAACATCAAGGACTTGGAGAGACAGGTATGAGTGCATCAGCTGCTGCAGCAAGAAAGCAAGCAATGTCTTGCACTTGTGAGCCTTCTGAGGTGCCAGGTGCCATCTTGATGAACATGCCAATAGGGCAAACAAGCCACAATAAGATATCTGATACGGGCCAAGAGCTGCGCAGCAGCGTTGTATATCACCTGCCTGAGTAATGGGTGCCTATTGCTGTCATCCTGCACAGCAGGAACAGCTCACTGCAATCTGGCACAGCAGTGTGCATGATGCAGAATGTACTTCAAGCCCTGCAGCTGAAGTGCAGCAACATATAGTAAATATGCAGTCACTTTAGTAAACACTGGCGTCAACCTGCAGCATGAAGTTGTGCATGGCTGAGCCTGGCTAACACTCCTGGAGGCCATGGCATGCAGGTGCAGGAGTGGAAGCTCAAGTGTGAAGCCATTGAGAAGCGGGAAGCAGAGCGCAGAGAAAGTGAGCTGAAGAAGCACAAGGAGGAGGTAGCGTACCTGGAGAACTACGCAAAGCAGCTGAAGGGGCAACTGGAGACATACGTCACACCTGCAAAGAAGGGTGCTGGATCAGGATCTGTGGCAGCAACAGCACAGCCAGTCATGCTGGCAGCTTAAGTGCAGCAGCGACGCAACTGGTGCTTCAGTTGTAATGATGTGGGGATAAGACAGCCGAGCCTACTAGGAGAAATCCTGATTCCTGCAGCAGACAGCCATGATTCACCAGTTCAACTACAGGCAATAAGTGACAATGATCGCATTTCCCTGCGCAGAGTCTCAGCTATGCAGCAAATTGTCAGCAATGCATATACATGCCTTGTGTACTGGAAGTCTGCAGCGAAGGGCAGTCCTCTTCATCAGCTTTGCAGGTCAATATGTATGTGGCTGCGGCATGCCATGCTCGTAGCACAGCTGTTCGTGATCAATCAGCAATGCCGATGCATTGCCTGATCAACTTGAGAGACGGTCTCTGCCACCAGGCTTAAGCCTCCATATGCTGCACCTGCATCACCTGAGAAAGGATTGACTCAGTTGTACAATGATCTGCTGATCCACCATGCTTCATCTTTCCAAGGGCCCTGCGGCCGGATGGATGTTTATCCTCGTCAAGTGAAACGTATAAACTTGCCTGAGCATGGTGTTATTCCTAAGGCATGCCATGCTGCACGGTACCAGTGAGGCAAACACAAAGCAGCGGTGACTGGTACATAGCGGTCTACAGTCTGGATCCAACCTAACAAGGCAGCAGTGACTAGTACATAGTGGTCCAACGGCGAGACCAATATTAGGGTAACATGTTGCAGCTGCTTGCTGTCACAGGGCCTGTTCACGGTCTAACCACCCAGGGCCTGCCTTACATGCATGCGGCCTTGGGAGAAGGATGCACTCATTACAGATTTGGCAATGGCCATTGCCATGGCAACTGTTCATTGCAATGAACACAGCAGCAAAACTATGCATACTATGCAGCTTGGAACTCCAGAGCGGGATCCCAATTACCTATGCCATGGGTTACCAGGTAGCCCAACTGCATCCATATAAGTACCCCTGAGCATAACCTTCACCAATAAACGCAACACAGTGTTGGCTTTCAAAGTGGGGGCTGTCAGTGCAGGAAGTATTCCCCAGTGCACACGATAGTTCGCAACATGGGCATGTAAGACATTCCAAAACACAACACAGATGCTCTCAGCGTGTGGGGACCGGTAGTACCCATTCCCACCACTCCCAGCACCTCACATGCTATGCAATTATCTCAAGCTCAATGTCAAGGACAAATCTTGTATTTGTCGGCCTGCTGCATGACCTCTTCCATCAGAAACAGCCGCCGCCCTTCTGGCAGCCTGAAACACGTGGCACATGTGTCTGGCAGGTTGTCCCCAGTGGCTAAGCGCAGACAATGCAGCATCTGTCGCATGCCGCAATGCCGCTGTACAGTCACTCACGCATGCAATATCTCAAGCTCAGCAGTGTAGTACTCTGCCAGAGCCTTTCAAGTATGGAACACATGCAGACCAGCCAAGGAATGATCTTCCACATTTGCAGAACAGCCCAACAAAAAGTCAAGAAGCCTGAGATGCGGATGCCTGTTACATATCAAGCACTATCTAATGACAAACCACCTTGAGGCAGCAATTGCTGCTAGTGTATAGCGTAGAGATACCCGCTGCAATAGGGACAAGAAATATTGACCCTTGCCAAGTCCCTATGCTAACTGCGACTTTGTTGAAGTAGACAGTTGCACGTTATACTTCTAGGGGTTAACATGAGAACCAGCTCAATTCTCAACCCCTGAAGGCAGCTCCGGGACTCCTCTGTGACAGGCTTCAAGCTGACAGCTTTGAGCTGCCAGCATCACCAGTGCAGGGAGTAGCTGGCTTGCTGCATGAGTGGATGACAGAAGTAAGCACCCAGCGTGAATACTGTCACCGCCAGGTACGGAGCACGCAGGAACTCCTTGTAGTAGTCCTTTGGCAGTTGCTGACGGCCATCAAGAACAGCTGCAAATGGCACGATGCTGGTGCGCGCCTTGACCTGCAGGTACATGTGTCAACAGGTGTTCAACAACTATCAGCCCGGCACCCACCCTGGCATAGGATAAGCTGACGTGAAGCAATTCATGGAACTCTGTTGAATCTATGTGATGATATCTGACAGAAGAGTCCTTGGGAATGTACCACATGCCTGGGCCAGTGGAACCTCTGGCACTGCCAGATGAGCACTGAAGCCCCTCAACAGTTTCCATCTTCCCCACACATGATCCAGCCCTGCCTCAACCCATGGCAAACACACACCTGCTCAAAAGCCTCTCCATACTTGGCAGCCAGCCTCCTGTCTCCATGCCAACATCCAAACAGGTGGTGCACCATGAGACCCAGAGACGTTGTCACCATGAAGCTGTTCCCAACCCACAGTGTGTGGGCCAGGCACCACAGACCCTGACCAACCATTTGGGGGTGCCTGCAAAGGGGCAGTAGACAATCGCCACTCAAACATGCATTATCAACTGACAACGATGAACAGCTGACCGCAAGGGTCTTGGCAACTACGCCTCATGAATCAGCATGACCCCAGCACTGCTGTCATCTCACCTGGTGATGCGCATGATGCCGGTCTCCCACAGGTGCAGCTTAGGCTCATCAACAGCAGCCACCTCCAGGATGTTGAAGGTGGATGGGTACAAGAAGTAGAAGGAGATGAAGTTGAGGATCCACACAAACTCATGCATGCCTGCTACTCCTCTGAGGTCCCAGAGAGGTGCGCCGCTGTATCTGTGGTTGATGAAGTAGACCAGGGCCACTGTGGCCAGGGGAAGGCTCACGAGGGCAAAGATCACGCGGTACGCCCGAGCACCAATCAGCTTCTCACCTGACACAAGCACAGCATATCATGAACAACATTGTCACAAATGACCAGAGCAATACATTCCTTCCAATACGAACACACATATTCGTGTGCACTGCCGCAACTCAGCCTCACTGCTGCAGGTGTCTCTGCTGTTGATGATCTCTGCATGTTGCAGGTCGCATTCTGATCTGCCCAGAGAACACAGCACTGCATGTGGCAATAGGCAAATTCACCCCAAACCAAATGGAAAATAGTCCTTTGCATGTAGCATGCTGCTCTTGCTGCTGATTGTGTTGCTGGTTGTGCTGTTTACCCTGAGGTCTCAGTCCTGCCAGCCCACTGTGGAACAGAGCAAACACCCCCAGGATCAGCAGGATAGTGGCCTCAGTGTTTTCATTGCTGAACGACTCCAGCAGGTGAAGGTAGTCCTCTGCTAGACCACCACCAGGTCTGATCCAGACCTGATAATCAGCAGACAGTGGACAGAATATCCAAATCATTTTAGGCCTTCATGGCACAGGACAGATGCCTAGCATGCAGGGCTGCTGTACTAGTCCTCCACTGGTTTACATGTATTTAGTAGGTGGTCTGCAGACTGCAGAATCATGATGATAGCATCTGTTCATTGGAGCATAAAACTGCTATAGTGCTGTGGCAGCTGTCGCAAATCGCAGAGTGAACGTTGTGCTGGTGTAGTCTGTTGCTGCTGCCGCTGCTGCTGATAGCTCACCAAGTACATGGCTCCTAGTACAGTAGTCAGCAACACCCCAAACAGGCCCCATGACTTCAGGCTCTGCTGTGACAGGTCAAACGCCGCTGCGTCTTCACCAACCAAGTCAGAGGTGGTTTCCAGTTGCGTTGTGTCCTGTGCTTGTGCCTTGCACTTGAAATCTGGCTGACGCGTGGCATGCAGCTGTTGCTGGATATGGTGCTGTGGCGCATATTGGCTAGAACTAGCTGCCTCATTGAATCTGGATCGCACCAGCGGGAGACGTTGCAGGGGCTGCCTTTGGGTGCACTGCCATTGCATGCCACACCGCAGTCCAGTCTTACCAGCTGTCACCTGCATTGCAATTGATGCTTGCAAAGCACTGTATTATTGCGTACAGCGTCTAAAAGAGCAGGCAGCTGGCTGATATCCTGTCTGATTGCGGTGACTGGCGAGGAGGACGGGCACAGTCAATTCACCCTAAGTATTTGCTTATGGATCGTCGATGATGATTTCTGCTGTGATAATATCGACGAGATCATACAAGAGGAACAGATATGTTACAGTTGGTCAACCGTATTGCGAGCTGGCAATGAGCCCCTGGCCCGTTGTATTTGCCAAGCAACTACGACCACGAATGCCAACATAGGCTGCAGATGAACTTCTGAAAAGCATGGTGCAGCTTATGTGGCCTATGCCATGCCAATGCCCTACCAGTGCGCCAGCATGCAGCAAGAAGAACAACAAGCTACAGCACCTAGGTGCACTTTTCGAATTATTGCATGTTTGAGCATTTATACCAGCAGCGAATGATTGTGCGTTACATGCAGCAGATCAATACTGGCAGTGCTGAATGTTTCACTACCTGCTTCTGTCACTGCTGCCACTGTCACTACTGCTGTCACTGCTGCTGCTGCGTCTGCGATTGTGCTTGCTGTGCTTATGCCCCTTTTTGTGTGCCTTGCTGCTTTTCTTATGTTTCTTGTGCTTGTTATGCTTCTCCTTGTGTCGCTTTTTCCCAGCCGCTGCCTGCACAATGCGCAATGCTTCTTCCACCGTTAGATTTGGTGCTGCTGCTGCGCCACCTGCCTCATCACCCCTGCAGCTAGCAACAGCAAAACAGAATCCACATTGCAACTGTGACTGCAATATGCGTGGGAGTGCACATTTATATACTTTGCAACAAGTGGCAAGTCAATGTCAAAGATGGTTTGCTAGCTACCTTGTCAAATGCTACTTGCAGCACTAGATGGCAGCAGGGACACATGACCTGAGGCTGCAGCATCACCTGTGTGGTCTTGAGCCAGGTGCTGCTGGTCCGCTCGTCATCCAGGCAGGCATCACGGCGCCACGACCACGACCTACTGGTGGCAGAGGCTGCTGCTGCTGCTGCTGCTGGCGCTGCTGCTGAGGTTGGCCTGGCCCTGATGGCCCAGTGAGAGGCTCTCCAGGCTCATCACCTGCAGCAGTGCCCAACAACACCACTTTGATCACAGTAACATGCGATGAGTGTGTGTAGACAGACACATGACCTACAGAGCTGCACTCATCCCAAGGATGTCTGTGTAACTGGGAAGACAGCAGCAGTTGGTGCAAGCTGCCTGAAACAATGGTGAGGTACATGAGTACTTTCCCCTCAGATAGTACTCTCCACACCCCCATGATCCTGGAGAAGTCAGCCAGATGGATCTGCCCTGACCAGCTAGGGGATAGATACGGCCGGTCTCCTGCAAGACTGTCTCACACTGAGCTCACCGAGCATGTCATAGCCAGCACTTCCAAATGCATCAGGTCGTGTGGCCAGGTACCCCCAGTCCACGGTGCCGCCCTTCACCTCGCCAGCTGAGGCACCAATGGGGGCCTTGGAAGAGCCACCATGACCAACATCGCCACGAGGACGATACCGCAGGTTCTGAAACATTCAGGGTTCAGCAGGGCAGACATGACTCAATGACCCACAATGTACACAACAGCAGGTGGTGAAACAGCACATGAGACTGGGCAGGAGTAGCATGTGGTATCAAATGCACATCCTGGTTGAAGATGAACAACGCAATGCAGGGCTGGTGGTGTTCCTACAGCTGTGGCCCATTGCCGCTGATAGGCTCGCATGACTGGCTTGTAGCACAGATGAAGCATGCTGCATGAGTCAGAGTGTAGATGACGTGCCAATTTCCCACTCTATCTGGGGGTACTGTACAGGCAAGAATTCTGGAGATGCCCTGAGCCCTGCAGGATGTCCACGTGTGCGTCCGTATCACTCATTGCTGCTCACCTGAGGGTCCAGGTCTGTGCCATCACTTTGGTCTACCAGCTTCATGGAGCAGCCAATCTTTGGACCCCGGGGATTCTCAAGGTCAGTCACCTCCACAACCTGGCCCAGGTCAAAACATTTGCAGCAGCACTGAGAGCCAGCACCAAATTAGAGGTGAACAACCAGCAGCCAACACTACGCCGCAGTGCAACCACCCGCCTGCACGCATGTTGTGCCGCTTGTAAAAGCTGTCCTGCAGTCATCTGCAAGCACACCTCATCCCTGAGGCATGTGACATCCTGGACATCCAGTCACACGATGTATTTGCACCACAACATCTTTATCAGTACAGTTGACTGCTCCCGAGACCTGAGCAGCAGAGCTGATCCTTGGGAGACCACCCCCTTGAGAGAGGCATATACGTGCTAAAGAAACCCCCACACCCACAACTCAACACTTGCTGAGCAGGCCTCAGGCAGATATCATCTACCTGGCTGTTGACCAATGCTCAACCCAGTGACAGCTGTGCACCCCACATCTGTAACACCCCCACCCCCCTCCTGCCGCTTCCACCCCCCACCTTGACCCACACATCTTGTCCCACATCCACAACTTCACTAAGAGCTTTCTTACGGTCAGTCTCAGTGTCTTCGGGACCAAACTCAAGATAGTTGGCGACCTGAACCACAGAAGCACGACCTCGGTGTGAGTCTGGTCAGCGTAAAAGATGAACATCTCACAGTGTGGTCCCTCCAGCCGCAGAGCGTTGTCAGACAGATGTGTTTCCATGTTTTCCCGGGGAAAAAGGGTGTGCTGATCTAGACTGACTCATACTGCCATAGATCCAGTTGTCAGACTGCCCAATAGCATAACTCTGTGCCCCAACAATCACCCTCTTTCTTTCCTGCTGTGGCCCCTGGTGGGCTTACTATGTCTGCTAAGGCATCCTTTCTGGTGCAGTGTGTTGAAGTAGGACTTGTCTGATAGCCAGCATGTTGAGCCCCAGTTTTCCACCAGCAAAGCACAAGTCAAGACCACCATGTGGCTGTGCAGACCAGGGATGCTCAAGAGCATTGTTGTCAAGTGACTGCAGCTGTCACCCACCTGGCTAGCATGCACGAGCCCATATCTCCTGTAGCCTTGCAGTGCCACAAAGACACCATACGCCTCAATGCGCTTGACCTCACCCCGGTGGCACGTGCCAACCTCAGGTGGCTCATCTGACAGACGCTCACGACCACCTGCAGGACACAGGGTGATGCCAATCAGGCAGATAGGTAGGCTGCAGCAACAGCAGCAGCAGCTCAGCAAAAATAGCTTACTGCCAATGCAAGTTGGATGATGTTTAGGCCGGCAATATCAATACCACGGCAAGCAGTCTGCATCATCTCAGCTGTTGTGTGTTGAGGAGGCTGTACCTGGTCCTCTTGCTGCTGCCAGTTGTCCTGTGGGATCCAGGTCTTGGCCTGTGTCCTGGTCCACCACCCTGATGCTGCCGTGGACACGGAACCCGGGACCATGCTGCTCAGGAGAAACTTCAAGGATCTGAAGCGCCATGACACAGATACAGTCAGCCAGTGCAACAGCTGGCGGAGGTTGCCGAACAATGCTCATGTGACTAGTGACATTAGACCGGACCGATAAAGAATAGCAATATGGAGCATGCACCACTAGTCAAGAAAGATGAACCCACAACATGATTCAGCACTGTGTGCATCTCCCTCCAAGTGCACAGCACTTCTCATCATTCCTTTATCTACAAAGAAGACCTTGAGACGAGAAATCACAATGACAGCAGAATTGTTCTCGCCATCAGGCAGCACAAACCAGCCCAGCAAAAGCAACAGCAAGGACAGCATGGCAGACAGCATGTTGTACAGCATTACAAGCTCACCTTGACCCTGACCCGCTGTCCTGCTGGAGCAGCAAACTCCAGTGCCTTCACCTTCATTTCATCCTCATCACCTCGTGTCAGCACAACCTCATCAGACACCTGAGCAGAGACAGCCACCAGCAGCACAGCGGCACAGAGACTGGGGCTCGCCGGCATCACAGTGACCAATCGGCTGTTGGGGGACAGGCAGCAGATATCCAACATGTCATAAAGCACTGCAGCCAAGAACACACATGCAGCAGACGGCCCTGAGCAGGCTCCAACCAGAGAAGTGTGCTTGCTCGCGCTAGACAAGCAGAGATGAGACACTCAGAGATGGTGCCGGCCGCTGCACTGCCATGTCGAGGCATCAGCCACCAGCAGTGCCTGTCATGTCACCTGTGTGTTGTGCACCAGCACATGCTTCCTGTGGCCCTCTATGGCCACAAACACGCCAAACGGCTTCACTGAGTGCACAACACCGCTGTGTATGCTGCCCACAGCCGGAGGGTCATCTGAAAGAGGAGCTGCAGCAGTACACAGGGATGACACGGCTGCTGAATAGTCCTTGGCAGGAGTCTAATGAGACTTGCAGTCAACATCAACAAAGACTGATGCCCTGGTCACAAATCCATGGTTTGCATTAAGCAGCCTATACAGCAATGCAGAGACTCATTGTGTCTGACCACTTCCATTGCCTTCCACAGTCTGGCCTGCCTGTGCTGCCTGTGCTGCGTGCCCCCCTTCCCCCCCTGGGATTAAGGAAGCTATCAGTTCACTGTGCAGCCTGCTGTCATGACTGATGACTAACAGTGCGCCTGAAACAGCATGTACCCACCTATCGCCAGCTGCCTCCTGCCGCTATCATCCCTTCCTGCTCCTCCAGCTGTTGTGTCTCTAGGCCTATCCCACCTGCTGGCGGTATGCAACTGTGGCGCTCCTGCAAACTGCTGCTGCTGCTGCTGCCATCTACTGCGGTCGTTCGAGTCTCTGCCATGGTCCCGCTGCCGCTCCCTGTCATGATCATAGCCCCTGAACAACAAGAAAGGGGCCGGAGGGGAAGAGGGCAAGATTGTTGTGGGTGTTGACACAACAGTAGCTTGACAATGAAGCGATATTTCATCCTGGGGGATGTGAGCACGACAACTGTGTAATCAGAGGTTTTGAGAGGAGCTGCGACTGACAACACAGATGCAACTCGTGCGCATCACGCGCTGATGATCTGAAGCATACTCAGAGGAGTGTCCTGCTCAGACAGCCATCTGGGATTGCTAACGGGTAGCTGCTGCCCATGACACCACTGTCAGAATACCTGATGACTGGTTCCCGCGCTGCCTTTCTGTGCTGCTGGTGGCTTGCATCACCTCACCTATCCCTGCTGCTGTCTCTCCTATGATGATATCCAGCATCCCTCCTGTCCCTACTGCTGTCCCTGCGGCCTCTGGACCTGCTTCTGTTATGCTGCCGCCGCTGCAGCGACCTGCTTCTGTGCTTTTGCTGGGCAGGTGACAAGCTGTTGTGGCGGCGAGGAGGGCTACCACCCCTCTGTGGTGCAGGTGACCTGCTGCTGACCCTGCCGTTGGGTGACCTGCTTCTGCTTCTGCTGCGCCCACGCCTCGGGAGCCTTGGCCCTCTGCGAAGGGATGTCTGCTGCTGTCTACTGTCGTTGCGAGGTGGAGATCCGCTGCTGGGGTGTTTAGGCGACCTCGCACTCCTTCTTAGAGGGGAGCGGGATCTTGATTTCAATCTGCTGCTGACAGGGAACCCGCTGGGGCTGCGGCTATGGTGCCTGCTACGTGCATGTCTGTCCCTGGAGCGTGACCTGTTGCAGCAGATGCAATCAATGCATTGTAGTGGCGACAAGGAAAAGAGTAAAGTGAACCAGCTACAGCTGCCACTGTGTCTGCCCGCCTGCTGCAGGTGCAGGCGTGCCTCTGTTTGTAGCTGCTGCGTCAGCCCTGTAGCTTCAGGCACCTCCAACGCAAGCTCAGAATGTGCTCATCCACCGAACTCAGGGATGTTCCGCATCAGACGCCACAGCCTCAACCATACTGCCACAGCTGGTCATGTGGCTGACCAACATATGCTTCATTTCTACCTGTCTGGGCTCCTGCTGCGCGCCATGGCAATATAATTTGACAAGTAACCTGCGGTGCAAGGGCTGCAGGCTCATACCACGCAGAAGCAGAGTTCATGGGCTTGTAATGCGGTACTTGATGTTTTCATGGCTGGCATGCATTGAGGTCGGGGATCGAGTTTCTCGTACTTGTGAACAAGTGATGTGTGACTGTATGTCTGAGGAAACGGCACTGATGAAGCCTGAAGCGCTCGCACCTCTCCGCAAGGTTGGACAGTGTCACTGACAGCTTTGTTTCAACGTGTTGTCAACTCGTGACTGTTGAACAACGATATGCAGCGTTAGAGCGAGTGTATAAGCACCCTTTCAACGGAGTCTGTAGTCGGATGCGCACTGGAGGTCTTTTCCGCCCGCCAACCGCCAGCTATACACAGCTCAACCCAACGCAGCAATGTTTATTAATGTGTGCTGGTAACGTTTGATTGAGTGATCGGTCG
The DNA here is from genome assembly GCA_018290735.1 of Coelastrella sp. MACC-549. Lineage (NCBI taxonomy): Eukaryota > Viridiplantae > Chlorophyta > Chlorophyceae > Sphaeropleales > Scenedesmaceae > Coelastrella > Coelastrella sp. MACC-549. The sequence continues at coordinate 60,058 of JABEVS010000018.1, read as the reverse complement.
TACTCGGCTCAAGCACAACACCATCTCGCTCTCATGCTGTCCACTCGTGTATGTAATGCTGGTGCCGGGAAACTGGCCTCAGCACTGTCACGCGCTTATGCAAATGGTCTGATCAGCTACATAGGATGCCGTCGTGCTACCACTTGGCGAGGGCTGACCACATGTTACAGCCTGAAGTCAGCACAACAGCAACCAGCTACCCATGTACCACCTGAGCACAGTATCCAGGAAACAATGAGGTTACTAGAGGCTGATATCGGCCCTTTAAGTCAGCAACCTATGGTATGTGCAGCAACTTGGTCGACCCGGCAACCAAGGCACCTGCATTGGCAGCCCCAGTGGCAATCACTGAAGCACACCCCCGACACGCACAGTTTCAACTGGCTGCATGGCTCAATTCCTTTTACAGTCACAAAGTGTGTTCTGTATCCTTGCATTCGCTCCACAGGTGCCTTGCCCTCAACCTCGTGTGATAGTGATCAGTGGCCCCAGCGGTGTAGGCAAGGATGCAGTACTCAAACGCTTGCAAGAAGTTAGACCAGACCTATACTTTGTAGTGACAGCAACGTCCAGGTGAGCAATGGCATCTGCTCTTGCGCCTTCTGCATTTGCTGGTTGGCCGTGCATCCCCACATTGTGTCAAGTGTCAGCTTGTCTTGTTGATCGCTGCAATGTGCAGTGTGCAGCTGCCTCTCATCTTGGAGAAAAGCAGGGTGTTACGTACAACCCATAACTGGGTGTCCAGCACTGGCAGTCCCCCTGGGACTGTCAGACAGATGTCAGAAGCAACAGAAGTCTAGTAATTGCTCCATTGTGCACTGCAGAGGGATGCGTCCGGGCGAGATAGAAGGCAAAGACTATTTCTTTGTTACAAAGGAGAAATTTGAATCATGGATCAATGCCGGGGAGCTGCTTGAGCACGCCCTGGTGTACGGGGAATACAAGGGCATCCCGCGTCAGCAAGTAGATGTGGCATTGCAGAAAGGCAACGATGTGGTGCTTAGAATCGATGTTCAGGCGGGTCCACAGGCTTTATGACTTTACCGGGATGTGATAATCTGGCAACAGCAACAGGGCTGCAGCTACTGTGGCAAACAAGAAACAGCAGAAAGCATCAGGTGGCCAGTTAGCTGTCAGGGCCAAGCCATTGTACTAGCAGGACTGGCGTGATGTATCTGTGTCAACAATTGAGATCGAATAATCATGCACTCCGCCTTGTCCGAAAGTGGATTGAATTCAATGGGTAGATTTAAGGCGCGTGGCCGATGGCAGTAAATTCTATGGCTGCAATGTACTGATTATTATTATTGTGTCAACTGCCTGCAGGGCGCTGCCACAGTGCGCAAGCTTATACCTGGTGTGATTAGTGTGTTTCTGGTAGCAGAATGTGAGGCGCAGCTGGTAGCTCGGTTGGTTAGCAGGAAGACTGAGCCGCTAGACAAGATGCTTACGAGAATAAAAACAGCCAGGTGGGTTGCGGCAGAGTTGGCTGGGTTCTAGCAGGCAAGCCAAGCCCAGGCACTTTGGCTCAGTGAACGCAACATCCATAATAGACCGCCTGCAGCACATGTAAGTCAGTTGCCCATGTGTAGTCCGTGCCCTGCAAATATCATGTGCATCAGCAGGCACCAGAAGTGTGGTTGCCTGTGCAGCAACATCCACACATGGGGCCCCCCAGCATGCATATGTCCAGTTCATTTGCCACCTCATCCATTGTTCCATGGCTCTATCTCTTTTACATGCCAGGCTGATATGACAGCCTGTCACAAAGTTTGTGTGGCTGACCTTGAGGAACCATTGTCACTACTCTGCTGACAACGGTGGTGTGCTGTTGCTGATATTTGTGCAGGGAGGAGACCAAGCAGATAGCTAACTTTGACTATGTAGTGGTGAACAAGGAAGGGCAGCTGGACGACTGTGTTGCTCAGCTGTGTGCTGTCATAGATGCTGAAAAGCTGAAAACCAAACGGTAATAACACTACAGCACATGATACTACATTAACTGGTGTGCAGGTTGGTGGTATATTGTGATGGCGTCTCCTCGGGGTGGTCTAAGCCTGGTGTGCACAAGTGGCTGAGCCACCAAGCACACTGCCCAGTGGGCCTGGCGCCGCATTTTTACAAGTCTGTGCAGCCTTCTTCCAATTGGTAAGCATTGTGCACGTGCTAGCAGGTTGCCTGTTGCTGCAGCTGCAGCTGACCAGTTTTGATTTTGGCACATAGTTCTTCACCCAGAAACATGTCTCAACATCTAGATCAACATGAAAGTACTCTGTAGCTGCCACTTCTGGCGGCTGAAAACAGTATACCAAATCCATGATACTATCTGGCCCTCAGCTCGCACTTGGTGTTCAAACTTCGTTTGCACATTCACAATAGAGTACCACACTACACTGAGGTCGGTGTCAACAGAATCGCAGCCATCTCATGTGGCCCAGCCGCACGCTCTTCATCCAATCAGCATCCATGAGCACATATCATACAGTCAATGCATCTATGAGGGGCTGTATCTTGTACAAGTACCAGTCTGCCTGAGCAGCAACATTTAGCCGCTCCACCACTCCCCCATACCTGCACAAAGACAAATGTTTCATAGCATGTTGGTGACTCTTAAACTCTCATGGGAGTTTTGTGTCGCATTCAACTGAATTGGTCCCACAGTGAGACAGTGACAAGTCAGAAGCCTTCTGACATAGTATGTCAGATCCCCTTGGCGGCATGATGGGTACAAACTCCACAAAAGCTCACAACAAGCGGCGGTGCTTGGGCTTGTCAGGGAAATCGTGCGAAGCAGGTGCAGCTTACCCGATGAAGATGTTGGCTGCGTCAGGTTGTCGTGCTTCTAGGTCAGTGGCTCCATCACCAACCATCACTATGCGGTCAAAGCCATATCGTGCCTACAGCAGCACACCACAGTAGTCTCATGTCAAGGATTGTAAGCCCTGTATTGAGCTACTTAGCAGCTCATTGAAGAAGCTATGCCTGTGCTCAGCGAATAGATATGAATGTCAGCACACAACATTGCAGCTGGCTGCCAACCAGCATGTGCGGTCACTATACAGTGCAGCTGCAAGCTCTGGCTGGCGCTGTCAGGCTGTATGGTGGTGAATCATCCGGTGAGGCACACCTTGATCTCTCTGATTGCTGCTGCTTTGCCATGGCTGCGTGACGTAAATTCCTTTGGGTCAAAGCCAGCATAGCTGCCATCATCCTACACCATTAACAGCAAGTTGCAGGAGTGTCAGCAGGAGGTCCGCTTACGGTGCCAGCCTGTAACAACCATGACGACAGGCGCATAATGCAAAAGCAGATCAAGTGGGCATGGGCAATGTATCGCTGGTTTGCAGCTGCCTTCAGTAGATGGCGTAAGCATCATTGATGGCAAAGGTGCTGCAGGCACATGATGGCCATGCATCATTGCTGATACCTGCATTACTTGAGACGATACCTGCCAGCATACCTTGAACAACAGCTGATTGGCGTAAACATTGCTGACCGGAATGCCTAATGATTCTGCTATGGGGTGAATCACTTGTCTGAAGCCTCCTGAAACTAGAAAGACTGCTTTGCCCTGTGACTGCAGCTCCCTTACCAGGTCAGGTATACCTGCAATGCAGCAACAGTGAGCCTTTGAAACCTTGACTCGATGGAGGCCAACTGAGAACTACCTTGTTGGCATACCCCGGGCCCTGAACCCAGACAAAGTGTCCATTTTTTGTTTCCTGTTTCCTTGAGAACAGCACATCTGCAGCACATGAATATAACTTTCACCTCTACTGCACAAGGTGCAGACAGGGTCCCGCTACCCGACATAGCCTGACCTGGCGTCAGCTGTGCAGGATGTGCTTGCAGGAACTCATCCAGCTTCTGCCGAGATAGACCCATGATGTTCAGGCGTGCTGCAAGAGCATCTTCAAACTTAACTGACCCTCCCATAGCCCTGCAGTGTCACAGAATGAGGGGAGGCGGCGTGACTATGCAGCTGCAGATCCAAGGAGCACTATGAGACTGCTAGTGACCCTGAGAACACATCAGATACTGAGGATTGCCGGCCACTAGGCAGAGGCCCTTGGTTGATATGCATCATCTTAAGCTAAGCTTCAGCGACCACAGTGCCTTGACAACGCCGTTGCCCATTACCATAGCTACGCCGATCAGGGCTATGCGCTACTCACTGAGCAGTCATGGCAGCCACTTGCTCTCCAACGCCCAGGAATGCTGCAATTTCATCAATGGACTCGTCTGTACAGCTGCATGATACACAATTTTCATTATCGGTGAGACAGTACTACCGCTATCCCTGTACAGCAACAACGCAATAGCCTGAATGGAATTGCCGACTGCTGTCTGCATTTAAGATGCGTTCAACCAGCTGGCTGCTTTCACCACTCGCCCCCAGCACTGCAACTCACAAAGTGCTGTCCACATCGAAGCATACGGCCTGTGCAGCAAAGTGACAGGGCCTGGGTCAGCACAAGGATCTGCTGCTGTGCTGGCCCTGGCCAGCAGGTCATTGGCAGGTACCTGAGCGCTGCGCCATAGCTCCAGGACTTCGGGGGATGGGTCCAACCTTGCTACATTACGAGTTTGGGTGCAATCAGCGACAAAAACGGTGACAGAATTCTGGCTATCGCATCGGGAAGTGAACAGCACCTGTCGCGGTCATGCTGGACTGCTTTGGCGCCGAGCTATGACGCCGCAAAGAGGCGCGTAAGAATGAAACTCTGCTGTTGAACAAAGTATTGCCAGCCGTAATGCCAGATGCTCTGCAGCCGTTTGACAAGGAAAGCTGTAGGGACATCTAGGCGGAGGGCTTGACGCGTATTGTTGCATTGCAGACTGAGAGTGATGATTGTTCATTGCATGACTTCCGAGCCAGCAGCATCGACCATGCAGAATAGTCACTGAAACCAGTCACAACGGTATGGACGTTCATTAAACACTAAATACGCCCGTTTCAGGTATGGCTCACCGGAGACAGCCATCGCTGTGTAATGAATTCGAATTTGAGCTCCAATCTATGCTGACCTCTACCGCTGCTTGCATCTGCCTCACAGCTCAGCTCTAAAGCTTTGGCTCGTTTCGCATCAGGATTAGTCTGTGTTTGCTGCAAAAGGCTTGAGTTAAAGAATTCTAAATATATCAAGCGTCCTCAACCGCCAACAGCCCTTCTGATGCCGCCTCCAGCAACTTTGCCCTACAAGCGGCCATTCTTCTCTATGACCCTTTCCCCCCATGAGATTGAGGTGCGATGCCGTACTTTTTGACTTCTTGATTGAACCTCAACATGCATCAGGTGCTAAGCAGTGTCTTCGTGGCAGCAGGAGGACCTGGCACTGATTATTACCAACACCAAGAGAAGGCGGAGAAACTCTCCGTCTGCAGACCACCGCTCTCGAATGGATAGAGACTAAGCCCAAGCTGTCGAGTGGGCACCTTGCGCAATCGCTTCATGCGGAACCGGCCATCCGTGTCAGCAGCAGATACGCCACCAACATTGTGGCAGTAAGCAAAGGTTGTATTTGTTGTTGCTCTTTGCTGGTCAGCAGTACAAGCAGGGTATAAGCAGTATAACCTGATGACGATGGTGGATGTTCGTAGGCGGACACAACGGCATGGGTTCAGTTGTGGATGTGTTGAGCAGGTGTGCAAGGCACGCATAAACCAGCTTCAGTGCAGTAGCCTGCATTGTACAGTCATACCTCCTGTTGTGTCTGCATTCAGGCAGTGGTAAGCAGCACATTGGACAACCCATGTGCATTCGGCTGTTCATGTCTGTACAATGTCTGGTGTAGCAGGTCTTGCACTTTACAGACTTCTTTTGAAGCCGAGCAGGTGGCTGCTGTCAGTGCTAGCATACATGGCTTGCTCATGAATGGTTGTGCAAACAGGAGAGTACTACTATAAGGCACGTGCATGCAAGCATGCACTGGCGTTTAGGTGATCTCAGCATTAGAAGTAGTCACCAAGGGAATCGTCAGTCTGTAGACTTCAATATGTGCGTTTATCAGCAGCCACAGCAGTCTATCAGGCTTGTCAGGTGTTGATGTGTCCAGGCTCACGTATTTTGTATACCAGTTGCAGAGGGCATTGTAGAACATATGGCCTTGGCTTTGGATGAGAGTATAGCAGGTCAAGTATCTGGCTTGCTTAATGACGCACTTCTGCTGAATTATAGTCCTGGAGCGGCACGCACGGGGTGTTTGCTGTCAAGTGTGCCTCAACAATGAGCGGTATTCTGCTGGCTTTCCACTCGTTGTTGATTTGACAACAACGAGTGGAAGCTTGTGAGTGGTGTTGTGCATGTCATGGAGTGAGTAGTATTTTTGTCTTCACGTGATTGCAGTAGGCTCCACACCATCCAGCAGCCAGGGAGTTAACTCCAACGTTGGAGGGGATGTGCTTGGAAAGATAATTATGTGAGAATTCTGGGCGTGCTTCTGCCACCCTCACCAGGACCAGTTGTTGTAGCGGCGTTTGTTACTGCTTTCATTGCTGACAGTGCAAAGAATGGAGCATTAATGTGGATATTCACTGAAGTTGCTGAGGCAAGTTGTCGAGGCAGATCAGGTTCTCAAACAAGGCAAGCTGTATTTTTTCCACCAGCACACCTGCGTGCAAATGTGTCTGTTGGTTTGTGTCTATCTGAATCTTTATCAAACAATGGCCAGCGAGTGTAAGACCCAAAAGCTGTGTGCTCAACTGATTCTTTACCAACGTTACGTGGCAACGTACTAGTAGATCGTAACCTGCTGCTTGTTGCCCTACTGAACAATGACTGATCATTGGCTTGATTTGTCCAGGGTTGCATGAAACTATACAGCTGTTCTTTTTTATAAGCGGGCCTTCACATGAGGTGAGTAATAGGAGGTTGAATTATATCCAATGTACTCATTGCAGGCCTCCGCGTGAGCCTTCGGAAGACTCACAGGTGCCTATGTGTCCACCACAGAGAGACGAGCAAAAGGTCATTTATTGTGCCCACTGATCAGGGTTTCTACTGTTGTGACCTGCAAAAGGGTAAAGACTGGCGACATCCGATAGATGGACCCAGCTGTTTGGCCCTTGTTTGAATTTAGCGCAGCCATTATTGCAGTTACAGAGTCGAGAATGTGATATTTAAACTCTGCTTTTATCTGTGCGAGCATCATCGCGTGGGCATCAGGCGGTCTACATGTCTCAAACAGCAGCAGACCACCGAGGCAACTGCTATGCAGCTGTAATTGAAAACCGAGCCAAGGAGGTTGGCCTCGCAGTACTGGAAATAACGCGATTGACACTACATGTGATGCAGGTGAAGTAATAGGTGCCTGCAGTTGCAGTGAATCACTACACGGCATCCTGGGGCTCAGGATTCCAGACTGAATTCACAGCAACTTAATCTGGTCTATGCTGGCCTGTGCTGTAGTTCATAGAAGCTGGCCGGTCCTATACTACCACACAGCTGTTGCTGGATGCCTACCAGCCTACACACTTGGTAGTAGTGGGCAGCACACATCATGAGGTGGCTGGTGCAGCAGGAGTGAATCAAGCAACAGCAGCGGCCTGGGAGCAAGTACCACTCGCTAGGTCAGCCTTTGATGACACCAAGGGCATTCTGGCTGTCCAGGAGCTGACAGGCTGGAACAATAAGAACAGCAGCAATGATATGCAGGATGGCATGCCTGCTGCAGCCAGCAGGGCTCTATATCAGTCACACTACCTAGGGTTTGGGGCTGCAGGAGCACTTCTGAGCCATATAAGACACAATCTGGGCATCATTCTGTCTTCCCGAACACTGCAGGTAGGAGCCAGCAGACAAAAAAATCCACGGACTGTTTGCAAATACACGCGATGCAGCAGACAATCTAGACGCTCCTGTGCTTTTGCTGGATGTGCCAAGTCTGAAATACACAACAGCTTACCATACTGGCAGAACGATTAAATCCAGGCCACTGCATTGGGGAGACATGAGAAGGATCGCATGTGAATATCTTACATGGTACTGATGGCTACAAAATACTTGCAGATTGAGTTCAAGGGCGTCCAGCATCACATGTCCATGGACAGGGAATCAGTGATCAGCTTGGAGATTATGGCGCCCACAAGGTCGCGATCAGCATTGCAGAAAGCGCTTGCAGGCAGTATCAACACTAGTACAGCAGCAGTGATGCAGAAGCAGAGAGGTATGCAGGACAAGGGTGACTTGCTCAGTGATTATCATCTGCAACCGGCTGCACCCAGCAGGCCTGTGCAGGATGTCACTGACAGCAGGCAGGGAAGTCATGGGAGGAGGAGCAGGCGCTGGCGTGCACAGCAAGGTCTGCCAGTCATGAACCACAGGAGCACTAGCCTCTTTGGGTTCCTGAACCATACATCTACAACTGTTGGTGCGCGGCTGCTGAGGACAAACCTGTTGCAGCCACTCACTGATGTCAGTACGCTGGAGCTGCGCTTAGACAGCCTGCAGGTGATTCTACTAGTAGCAGTGTGATGCAGCAAGAATTAAGCACTTTAGCATGAGAAGTGTCCAATCCACTTTGCCACATTTAGCGCCATACTGCTAAGTAGAGCCTCTTCAACAGATGCAGCACAGGCCGCTGCTTACATTGAAAATGTGACAACACTGGTCTCCAGCAGCACCTGTTATTACAGCCTGAAAGACAGCGACTATGTGCCACAGCTGTAGGGTCACCCTGTAGTACATTCTTTGAGATATTGTTGACAGCAGAACACTATGCCAACCGGTGACCAGTAGGGCACGTGAGAAAGGATTGTTGATGTTGGCTGCGAAGTTGATGCTGATGTCAGCCTTGCAGTGTTGCCCTAGTTACTCTAAGCTCGTGTCTCCACTGCAGGAACTTCTTGAGTCACCACACCTTACATTGGAGCTGGCATCGCTGATTGAGACACTACCTAAGAATCTAGACAAGGTGATTATTGGCAGGGCTGTCAGAAAGCATCGCATGGACTTGCCGGCAAGTCAGCCAGAGTGATTCACCAAACTCTGCTGCACAGCCAGTCACCTAAGTAGCCGCTGCTTTACAGACCTGGTGACCAGGTCTCTTCCTGCAAGTGTCCTGCAGGTGTGCAGCAACCTAGCTTCACAACCCCACAGTGCCACCTCAACTAAGGATCCTTCAGTTCGCTTAGGCCGCCTTGTGTCATCTGTCATACTGCTGCGGGACGTGCTACGCTGCCTGCCTGTCATGGCTGACAGTATGGCATGGGTTGACAGCGATCTGCTGAAGGTGAGGCCAAGCTGCATGAAGCATAGTAGGTGGTATGTGCAGGTTGCTGTAAGGCTTGCTACAACGGGTCGGGTTGCAGTGAGGCAATGCCTTGTTGCTGTTGCTGACATTTCTCCTTATGTTGCCTGTGGTGGCTGCAGGCAATCAGAGACAACATTAGTCATCCGGATATGCAAAGGCTACTGCAGGATATTGATGGAGTGCTGGATGATGATGCACAGGTGAGTGATAGAGCATGCCCAAGAATAGAGCATGCCCGAGACAACATCAGGTGCATGGTTCCCTGACCAACATAGGAGTGTCAACAACATCAACGGTGCATTGTCCCTGGTACCCAGGGCACACCTTCAACAAAAGTTTGCCGCCAGCAGGTTGCAGCAACCACAAAGGACGCACAGGGTGTGGAGGATGCAGTGCTGTAAACTCACACTCGCAACACATTGCCTGCAGGCCAGCAAGACACAGTTTGTGAACAAGGTGCATCAATGCTTTGCAGTGAAGGCTCAGGTGGACTCCTTCCTGGACATCAGCAGGGCCAGCTTCACACGCCTCACTGAGTCCATTCATCAGCTGGCGGCAAAGTACAGGTGTGTTACATCTGAACAGCAGGCTCAAGTAAAGTGATCCTCCACTGGAGACTTTGCCTGAGACGAACTTTACCTGAGAATTTATCTCTCCATACAAGATGCAAAAAATGGTGATCATAATGGCGAGTGCAGGTCCAGCACTGGTCTCACTGCCCTCAAAGTCCAGTACAACAGCAGTAAGGGCTTCTTCCTGGTGGTACCAGAGCCCGACACAGTCACTGGCAGCAGATTCAGGCAGGCTGGAGGAAGGAGTAAGCCACAAGATGAGGCGGCCCCTGTTGAACTGCCAAGGTAAGCCCCACTCACTCAGTGGCACTTGAGGTCCAACTGCTACCTGCATGCTCCGTGTCAAGAATTATGATCCTTCAAAGCTAAAGCATGGGGCAACTATCACACATGAAGCAAATCACTGTACAGTCTGCAGACATGCATAGTATACACTACGCCAGCCTTCCAGCCTGTTGCAGGTTCGCGACCAGGGCAGAATAAAGGGACAGCCAATTGAATGAAAATGATGTGCTGCTAGCTTAGTACAAAAGCCATGCTTACACACCAAATACAACCATCTTTGACTGACTGTCCTTGCATGGTTTTAATTGCCATGTGCAGAGCCTTCCTGGTGTTGGAGAAACGGGGCCGGAACAGTGTCTGTGTGACTACCCATGAGCTGAATGCTCTCAACAGCAGGCTGAGAGATGCAGTTGCTGACTGTATGGTGTTGACAGTGCAGGTGAGCACCTGCCTGCTATACTCATGCCATGGCATGTGTTTGTGGCACCTGCACATTGTGGACGCTCTGCTTGAGGCTCAACACATAGCGCCAGCAGCAGGGTCTTGCTTGAGACATGTGGCTGGCACTTAACACTGTCCATGAGTGATGAATTTGTTGCTGTGCTCTCTGCTGCAGGTCCTAGAAAAGCTCACGACCCGGCTGCTGCAGCACATGCCTCTGCTGCAGCGTATGCTGGACAACCTTGCTCTACTGGATCTGCTCGTGTCGTTCTTCCATGCAGTCACAGGTGCGGGACTATATCATCTGCAGTTGCTTGATACCTGGGCTGCCAGCTCAATCACTCCACTGATAGCGCTGAGCAATACCTTACAGCAGCTGTGGCTGAAGGAGAAGTTGCTGACCTTGTGGAGTGCTGTTGTGTGGATTATCATCTGTCCGCGCTTCCGACACTTAAGCCCCTCCTGTGAGCCACTAATCTGCTGCCACATCTGAGGTCTGCCCGTGCAAGCAGCCACCATGCATATTCTCAATACGCCTGCCGTTCCTTGACTTGCACACAGGCAGTGACGGAGACTTCTGCCGCCCCAGCTTCACCACTTCTGGGCCCCTGGCTATCACTAGGGGTCGTCACCCACTGCTGCAAGCCATCAAAGACCCAGGATTTGAGTGCAAGCCGAATGACACCTACATCAGCCCCTCATGCACATTGCACCTGTTGACGGGACCAAACATGAGTGGCAAGAGCACGTACTTGAAGCAGGTGGCACTCCTGGTGGTGACGGCACAGATTGGCTGCTATGTGCCAGCTGCATTCATGTCCCTCAGGTGACTACCTAGTTGCACGCGTGGGGGGGGGGGGGGGGGGGGGGGCGTTAAAAACGGTGGGGGGAAAAAGACCGCACACCTATGGGGATTCAACCTGCCCAAACTATTTGAAGTTGGACTCTTCCTTTTGTTGATTTTTGGGACTGTTGGTGTCCA